>JAHZND010000348.1:0-10923 GCA_027744115.1 Acrocyrtus sp. NNG-2020
TGCTACTAAATTGGACGCTTAATTTCCGCTCCTCAATTTCTGCTATGGCTCCCTGGAACACTTTTTTTGTCCGAAGCAACGAAAACAGACAAATTGAAGTGGGCAACTTACCTATGAATTATGCAACTCTGCAATAAGCAGTAGTAAAACGATTTTTCAGATGAAATCGCACATCTAAATTTTGACACATTCCATTTGTGAGTTGGCTAGTATTATTGCATGCCATCCTACGATTTCGATTTCGGTACAGGTAAGGTTGGAATTACATCTACCCATACAGCGGCGCTCTTCTTCCGGCATTAACAATGCAGGCAGATGAATTATGAATTAACAAGAAGGCTTTAAGGATAGCAAGCTACTTCTATCAATTATATTGATTTATAAGTAGAAGCATTACCGTTATCGCACCATGTCCATGCTAATGTTCCTCGATGGAGGAATCTTTAACAAAATGGGAAGGTTTATATGGAAGCATGCTAATAAATTATAATCATTCACAGAATCTCAATTTCCGGCGTGCACAAAGCTGACAAGGATGGGAAATGAAAAATGTAGAATAATATGACAACTAACTAGGACAGGGAAGGAAAACATGTCATTGTGAATGCATGCGCTTTACGAGTATGTACATAAAGCTAAATTGTATGCGCTGTTACATGAATGGTGTATGTAAACGTAACGCGGGGATGGAAGACTGAACAGTCACGGAAACTCGGAATCGGCTAATCTACCTCAGCAAACCATTTTCCATTTCACATGAAAATCCTTGAAATTACAACTACAAATAATGTAAGTATATTTTAGGTAGATAAATTCGCTCGTTGTCAGTTATTTGTCAAGGGCAGATCTGCACTGTATTAACATTAGATTAGCAATTAAAATGATAACATATGAATATCTTCATGGAAGTGTATTGTTGTATTAAGTTTGCATATTTGCTAAAATTTGAGTGAAATTATGCATAACCAGTTTTATTTCGAGCCGTACTCACTATTTACTATCAGGCATCTCTCGGTACAGATAATATGAACACATGAGTTAACTATTATCTACTTTAGTAATTAATACTTTTATGCATAACCAGTTTTATTTCGAGCCGTACTCACTATTTACTATCAGGCATCTCTCGGTACAGATAATATGAACACATGAGTTAACTATTATCTACTTTAGTCATTAATACTTTTGTTGCCGACTTTTTAGTCATTGGTCATATCAGTAGCCAAAATTAACTCCAACCCTGCCACGTCACTGGTTGTCAATTCTGGATTCGAAAAGTGAAAGCTGTTTAAATTGCATCTATTCTAATTATAGTACCACATTTAAAAACATAATTTTTAAAGGCGTGCAAGTCTTATTTTTATTCAAAGTCTGTCTGCCTTTCCTGATGGAAATCTATGAATTGGAATTGGGTTTACTCATGTCCTGAGATACAGCAAAGTTAGCAAGATGAATCAACCAGGGCTTCATGGAACTTCAAACATATACACAGAAAGCTTTCTAAAATGTGTTTTATTATTATTGTGCAATAATCTAAAAAGTCAACAATTAGTTTAAAATGAGCAAAGGTAGAGTCGGAATTGATATTGTCGGCAGTACATTAATTAAACTATGTTGTCAGCAACAGTACAACAAGTTGCCTCTGTATAAAAGTAATATGACTTATTGCACATTTAATTAACAGTGCTTATACCGATGCAATCATGACTTTATCCGAATAAGAACTTCACGTTTGTTCGACAATAAAATTTATTCGGTAGACAAGGAATGCAAAATGCAATGAGGATTACAGCTTAGTACTAGTTAGGAAGCTACATCGGTTCAGTAAGGCACACAAAGGAAAGGGGTGACTGCTTTGGCTTTTGTTATTCTGGAACAGTGAATTAAACCTAAGCTTCATGTACACACATGTTCTCATACTTGTGCACTTGTAACCGAAAACAGTCCATGGATGATGAAGATTTATGGAGATGATAGCATCACCCACCACGCAGTAGAATTGTAAATGATATGCTTCAGAGATTAAAATCAAATAACCGATCAGTAATTGTGGCAAACTGCTTTTCTTTTTTGTGTGGACCCGAAAATGTTCATCTAGGATCCAGGTTGTTATTTCTGTTACGCACTTGAAGGGTTAGTTTTCCCCTTTTTTGCATCCGAAAATACGATACCGAGAAAATGTTTGGGGGATTGCGTGAGGAATCCATATAGCTTTACCAACCTGCTAGCTTTAGAAGAACACAAGGGGTGGATAGTGGATCATTGAAGCTGGTCATTACACCGCATCCATTTCAAGCCATTAAATGTGATGATAGAAGTGATAAAGTTTGGGAAGATAATTATTTTTGTTTATGTTCCGGAACTGTTGATGTAATAATAATGCATTTTTCTGCACAGCTCCTTTTCACGTTCTCCTGTGGGCAATTAATAAAGGGTGAAATGGTTTGGGTGAACTGAAAGGGTTAGCCGGATAAGATAGCACAGTTGTGCGCAAAATTAACAGCTAGCACTTTCATTCTGTAAACTTAAGTAAAGTGGTGCCTATCGTATTACAAATATTATTAAATATGACTTGACTTGTGATTTCATTACAAATTAATTTCAAGTTACATTAACGTGCCATAATTTACGTTTACAAATGTGAGGAAGCTATGGACAAAATAAATACGTCTGCTTTTAAAGATAACTGTACATATTTAAATATATGAGCTGAAAATTTCTAGGATCTGGTTGTAAACTAAAATATCAGCATCATTTGCCAACACGAAATCCACATGATTGAATGGAGCCCACGCTACCTTATAAATTCCTTTTATAGTTTCTGCCAGCATAGCCTCCCGAATTAGGTCGATATCCTGAAAATTATTTACAGTAAGTGTATGTATAGCAGTAGCTAGTAATATGTGGGGTAATACGAGACATGCTTATATGACACTTCTGAAGCTTTCAGCTTACACAATATTGAGCAGTACTTACAAGTGATGGAACAAAGTTATCATTTTCCGAGTGAAATATGTAAACTGGTGCAGTTATCGCTTTAAGGTCGTAGTTTGGCGGCTGATACCATCCATATTTTTCAAAGTTTCCGAAAAATCCGTAGTCGTACTGGCGAAATTGGCAACTGCGCAAATTTTGTGCAAAGTGTATAACAGTCTTGAGGGACACCACGTTCTTGATTTTAGATAGAATATTGGGAAGATTTGTCTGCAAAAGATTGTCGAAATTATCTTAGTATATTTAAATAAAATCGTCAACATTCGTTTTTTGCAAAAGTTTGCATACATAATTTGCCTGAGATGCATCATATCCGTTAATAAAGAAAATTAGATTGTCGCAAACTCCGCAACGCATAGCAGAAGGGGTACAGAATTCCACTGGAGATAACCCAAGCTCTTCTAGTTTCTTGTCTCCATCAAAATGTCCTTGTAGCGCATCATATATCCAGTTCTGGAAGTTTAAAGCAGAAAGAGTTAAAACTTCCAGATTGTTGTACTTAGCATTTTCCATGTTGCATACCTGTAATGGAGTGCCAACAATATTTGTAAAGCTTCGTATAGGATTGTATGCATGACCAATGAAAATTGCTGGAGCGAGCATTACAGTCGCTTTAATTTTCTTATTGAGCTCTGGCATTTCAGATAATGCAATTGACAATACAGCAGATCCCATGGAGTGTCCAACGTAGAAAAGTTCGTCATTTCCTGTCTCTTGAATCATTAGACGGAATAGCGCTGGTAGGTCATACATTCCAATTTCATGTAGTCTAAATAGATAAATGCATTAAAACTAATTAACTCAAAAAATTACATCAAGTATAATGTAAAAGCAAACAGCAAAGTGAAAGTTTCCCCATTTAGCTTCAACTCACCCGAAATTCCAATATGCATCATCTCCAGTAGAGAACAAAATGTGTCTCTGAGAGTAAGTTGTGCCCCGAGAATTAGCCAGCCACACGTCATATCCCGAATCTGCCAGTTTGAATGCTACAAAAGTAAATTAGGTAGATATATGAGATGTTTCACATCAACACTTCCTGTATACATTCTGTAAAACGAGGAAATACTTGCTGCTGGTTTAGCGACTTCAAGTGATACCTAAGTTTCTGTCGTTCGGTTGGAGCAACCAAGTATCTGAAGCAGTGAGCAGTCCATGATGCAGCAAAACACTCGGTTTTCCCGGGGCACTTGGAGATTTTTCTCCTCCAGTAATCCGAAAGGCAGTGAGAACATAGCCGTCATCCGTTGTAATGTTGCTGTATGTAACAAGGTCGTATCCATATGACAAGATCACTTCATTCTGTAAAAGTCACAGTTATATCATTCACCTATTGATAATTATTTCACAAACTTGAATAGTCACAAAATATTTCGTTTTAGAAAACGCACACTGCGCTTGTTTATATCTGGATGTTTCTTTCCGGCTCTCCGACTTGCTATCACTTCACTTTTACACTTATCAAAGCCTACCTCCAGCAAAGGAGAGAACGGGGGTGATGCGGGAAAACATGTTTTCGGCTGCACCTTGACATTCTGATTAGGTTTCTCTTCTCCAAAGCCAAATGGCAAAGAGAATGGAAGTGAAGGGACGGAAAAGGAAGGAAGTGACAAAATTGGTAAAGAGAACTGAGCATCCGCTACAAAAATGAATAAATTTGCTAGTATAACTGAACTACGAAATGGAGCCATTATAGAACTTTGTTAGCATTATAATGCTCATTGTTGTTAGTTATATATGTACACTAGTATTATAATGACAATATTTTCTGTATTTTAATTAAATTAAAGTGAGTCACATGTCCCAAAATGCTAGCACTTATGCTATCAGAACTCTGCTCTGAGCTCTGATGAAAAATAAATTAGGAAGTGAGTACTTTGCACTTACGCACGTCAAGATCCAAGTGAAAAGAAACGAAAGTGATTGTGGTTGCCTCATTTTTCGTAGTCGCCACCTTTCCATTCTCAAACTGACGTTGTGTGTCAAAATAGCATTCACACCGATAATAAACTTTTCCTAAATGTAAAGGAAATATATAGGTCGGCCGGCAATGCACCAGCAAAAGTGTCACAGAATCAGGTTCTCATGAATGAAATGAAAGTTGGCACAAAAATAGAGTAGGTGTGCGTGTACCCACTTGGACTTTGACTGCAGCAGCTTTATTCGTTAATATCCTATAAATCGTTGATCTGAACATTTGTATGCAAGAACCCGTTATCGCTCCTCTGTACATAGGTACATATTATTTAATCGCTGTACCTACTCAACCTTCAGCCCTTACACGCGCAGAGCATTCCATGAACAACGTGTAGGTACAAATATAGATACGAATCTAAGATTAGACAGTTCACACCCTATTTTTATCACAATCTTAGGGAACAAAATCAAGAGAGCTCCTTTTTGCACTGCAAGCGATAGTAAATACCTTGGCAGTCCGCAAGGCTTTGTGAACATGACATAATAAATCAAAAATACTCAATCCGGTAGAAGCAAATACAGATTGCATTTTTATTTTTACACGTGTATAATTAAAAACCAATCATTTGAGGTGCTCTGCTCTTGCACTAACTAATTAACATGCTCGCTCATTATTATAACGAAGTTGTCCAATTCAAAGCATAATCGCACTCACGTTGCCTGAAATTTATTGGATCAGCAGCCTTCTACATAGGTAGGCATTTCCTGGTCGGAAATCATTAACGGATGATTCTGCTTGCCAACTAAACTTTGCGAACTGAGAAGCTTAATCACCTAGCTTTTTTTAAAGATTTCGCTTCATTACTTCTTTCGAAAATAATCTTTTCTGGCTCTCTGATAAATTTTTTAATTTCCTCAGGGATTTAACCGGTTATCGCTACAGAATACAATATTTCAGTCACTTTTTTGTATTTAGGCTCAACCTTCACCGCCAGAATGGGAAAATAATTACTCAAAAGTTTCCAGACTATGAATGTCAATGCCACTGTATTTGTACAATGAACCTTTCTTAAATTTGCAGGTTTCATAGCCCAATCGTGCACCTCAGCACTCAGCACGCATCATCAACAAAAAATTTCTCGCGATTTTTTTTATAAAACCTTCCGCAAAGATGATAAATGTGCAACTATTAGTTCGGCTCTAGGCAATCCACAAAACGGAAAGCTTACACGTAATCTTCATGGATTGGGAGAAAGATAAGCTATTAGCGCTAATTACACAAACGAAACAGCAACTACAGGAGTCTTTACTGGTATTATATGCGTGATGATACGTATGATGATTCCATTTGATAAGTGCGCTTACTTCGCTGCAAAATATCTGTAGGAGGTTAGCCAATGCTTAATTCATATATAGGCTTTCTGCTAATAATGGCAACAATTAATTGAATTCACACGCTGTCCACCTTCTAATACCTAATACCCAGAAAATGAATGGAATGTCTTAAAATACCTTAAATCTCGGTTACTTTAAAACGCATTATGAATGCAACAGGTATTCAATATCCGGTGAGTAGAATTTAGGTTAGTAGCGAAAAGTACATCATATATAACTGAGGTTCCAACCGCTTTGATGTTCCAGTTCATTAACAAAAATTGCTTAAAGCAGGTTGCAATTTCAACAGTACATTTTAAACATTTCTCTTAAAGAAGTATCTAAGTTTTAAGATTGTGCCAATATTTCCAGAAACTTATAAGCTGCAGAATTTATTCCAGTATTTTTACATTTTATTTATGCTATTGAATCGTGTAAGTTCAAATTGAGATAGGCCTCCCTATGTCCTTCGGCCTTCTCGTGTTTCCTCCACCAACTCGTGTTTCCCTTTAACAAAGTGCCTTCGAATTTCTGCTGAAGCTGCAGCATAAACAAAGCCAAAGTACTTATTACAGGTAAGCGCTAACGTAAACAGTGATTCTTCAAGGCACACAAGTGCATCGTTTTATTTGTTTGTTACTTCGATTTTTGCATTAGATTTTTTTGCAGCTTGGTTTGGGTACTATTTTTTTAGCACTGGGTTTGCCAGTATGAAAAATATTGTATCGCTTGAAGGCATTTTCGAAATAGGGACTTCTCTACTTTCAGCAGCATTCTGCACACACGCCGTCACCTACACAAGTAGGTATTACATTTTGGGGTATTGCAAATTACAAGATCCCACCCATCCGTCAGCAACGCTGTTTCTTTTCTCATACCCGCAGTGCTCGCTTTTCTGCTTCTTACTGTTACATACAAATCTTACACTAGTGGTGGTGGTCATCCACCTTTTCGTGATGTCGTTTTTGCAGGTGAGGTGATTGTACTGCAACGGTGCTGTTCAGGTGTAATGTATGGTTTGTATACCACTCTACCCACGTCTCCTCGTCATCATCAACAATCAAGCAGCCTTTTTTTATTTGCGGTTAACAATGCGAATATCGTATACTTCTCATATACAACCGCACATCTTACACTATTTTTATTTCTTGTATCCGAACAATGAACATCCTTGAGATAGTTTGAAATATGCAGAGAAAAAGAAGATTTTTGCAGCGCACATTCTCCGCTTACGTGTAGGCTTCAAACTCAGCTAAGTCGCATACCAAAGGGGCAACGAAGCAGTGACAAAAGTTAGTTTCCAGCGGGCCACTTCCAAACCCCATATAAGTTAAATGAGAGTCCTCCAAGGCGCCTCAAAAAATTTTTCAGTGGATTCTCCGCTGACCTGCAGCAGGTCAACTGAGTTTTCCTCGAAGAGCCCTTTTTTGAAGAGATAGGGTACCGTTAGTTTCTTAGGCCGCGCTTGATGATGCTCTCATGCGAGCGAAGTAGACTTTACAGCGCTGCAGTCTGTTCTAGTTGAGAGCAGTGATGCTTGTCATCAGTAACTTTAACAAGGATTTGCAAACTACGAAAAGCTTCCCTTTCTCGCTATCATAGTAAGATAATGTTGAATGGGATGGTTTTTAATGGGGGTATAGTTTGCAGTGCAAGTTTTATGCTTGCCTTTTGCTTGTTATCTTGTATACCTTTTGTACTTTAACTATTGCTGGGGATGCGGTGTGCGGTGTATGTAGCACTGAACAGGTTTCTTTAATGTACTTTGAAAAACAGCATCGGATTAAAAAGTTAGTTTCGCGAATGCTGCTGTGATTTTGCAAATGCTATGAATGGCAGACGTAGGTATAGTAGGTAGTATAATAGAAAATACCTATATACTTATATGCGCTTCTGAAATGATTGCAAACGTTTCTTCTAGATGCCTACCAATCTATTATGTACCTGCATTTAAAAAAAAATCATGAAAATTTATATTAAACTAGGTATGCTTATAATGACAATCTTTTTCAGAATTTTGTTTTCGATTGAATGAAAATGGGGCCGAAGGTAATCGCAATTTTAGCTCTGATTCATATTATGGCTATTTCATCACAAGTGGAAGGACAGATTCAACTTCCTTTTCTTCCCCGGCAAAGGCGATGCCGCCCTTATAACTCAACAGCAGCACCTGTTAATACACCTGGAGAGTTAACAGCTTGTCGAAGGGAAGTTGCTTCGACAAGACAAATTAGAGTTACGGATGCAGATAAGCGCACTGTAAGAGAGCATAAAAAAGTTAGATGCACAGCTACAGCATGTCCAGTTAAATTGCATTTTCAGAGAAATCCTGAAGTAAATTTATATGCGTAGGATGAGATCCTGAGGGACAATGGGTTTGACCTGGAAACTCACACAATTACAACGCAGGATAACTACATACTTACAGTGTACCGGGTGGCTGGTAGTGCGAGGTCACCAAGAAGAGCTGGAAAACAGTCTGTTCTTTTGTATCATGGTTTGGGGAGCTCCAGCGATACCTGGTTTGTATTGCCATTCAATAGAACGATTGTTAGCATGCTGGTGAACGCCGGCTATGAACTTTGGATACCGAACGGGAGAGGAGCAGACTTCTCACAAGGGCATCGTACTCTAAATGCGCAGAGAGATATTGCCTACTGGGAGTTCAGGTGGTTTATCAGTTTTTATTTTTGCTAACGCTAAACTAAAAATACAATTTTTTTCATATTAAGATCAATTGTAATTGCAAAATTTTACATGCTAGCCAGAACTGGAAACGAGAAGATTGTCTATATTGGCCACTCTCAAGGAGGAAGTTCTTATTTGGCAGGGGTATCAGAAGTTCCATCGCTCAATGACAAAATTCACGTGTCATTTTTACTTGCACCAGCAGCTTTTCTTGGAGGAGCATATATGGAATCTATGACTATGTGGCTGCCAGCTTTATACACTCCGCTTGAGGCAAGAATAGTCATGACGTACAACATTTTCTATGATAGTTATAAAAAATATCTATCCTAAATAATCCGAATTTTACCTTACGGTGTAGACCATACTTGTTAATTTTTTCAATGGCCGAATGGAGCTGAGAGAGCCCAGATTTATACCCTTCTTCGGCAGAGATGCCACCGACTTATGCAGCCTGCGCGCAGTTCAATGTGATCTGTGCGACAATACTTTCTTCACATTATTTGATTTTAATCCCAATCAGATTAATTACGTAAGTTACAAGGGGATACTTCAAGAAGCAAAATAAAATTTTAATGATTTTATTCCATCTCGTTTTCATCAATTTCTGCAGACAAATACCCCGTATTTTCTACGAAGCCTTAAATACAGCAAGCTTCAGGTCAATGATTCACTTCGGGCAGAACCTCGTATCATGTCAGTTTCGTAAATACGATTATGGAAATCCCGTGGACAACCGTAGACGCTATGGAACCGTGGAACCTCCTTCCTATGCACTAAGAAATATTCGCACTCCCCTTCACATATATTACGGAGCAGAGGATGAGCTTATCACTCCTGATGTACTTTACTCTCAAATTTCTAGCTGAATTTGCAGGCATAATAAAGCTTTGCTCAAATGTGCTCGTTTATTATTTGTGTTCCAGGATATACAAAGGCTTTCCGGTGAGTTTAGCCAGGATGTACTTCGCGAATTGTATCGAGTCCCTGAAAATCTTTTTAACCATGTGGATTTTTATGCTGCACGGGATGCAGATAGTCTGGTATATGAGCCTATAATTAATACTATGAGTCAGTATCTTACATCAGCATAACTATAAGTCATAAGTAACAGTAATAGTCAGCTTTTTTAAGCAGCTTTAAGAATGGATTTTACCAAAAAATTACATTAGATTTTGTGATACTATTTATGTACCTAATAGCCAAGCATATTTAACTTGCATTCATAAGTTATTAATTTATTATAAATATTTAAAGACAAAATAAATTAGCTACGTTCGGAAAAACAATTGCAAGGTTGCATAGAGTAGCTGCGAGGTTTAAGTTTCTTTTTACAAAAGAAAAACTATTTTGCGCTCATGGTTGCTTTACGAGTTTGTATGCGCTCCTTCTAAGCGGACTAGACTCAGACGGGGCAGTTAGTGGAGGAGGGAGGTACGTGAGTTTTTTGGCATTTCGAAGATTACTGAACGCCTTCAATTTTTGAGCATACCCATACTGCGGGGAAGAGCGTGTGAGAACAACTCTGGATAGTGCTGGGACATTCCTAGTACTTGAATCTGGTTCTGTAGCTGCAGTAGTAGTAGGTAAACTTCCGGTTCCCAAAATCCTGTCCAGCATTCGTTTCACTGCGGCAACTTGAGGTCCTTGCTGCGTAGCTGTTTTAGAGTATGAGAATGATCAGTTATCATAACTGATTTTTAGGAGTATTTTTAAATGTTAGAAGTACATGTTCTTTGTAACCATAATATTTTCCAGCAACGCCAAATGTGTCCCAGCAGCCGATAGGGTTAGGAACACTGGATTTGGCTTGAGGAAATACAACCACTATTCCCTTTCTTTCAGCCAATTCTAGAAGACCAGTGTTTTCAATGTGTCTTGGCCCACTAAACTCCCTATTTAGCGCAAGATCAGTACAAAATGTATTTCAATGACAGTTACATACCTAAA
>JAHZND010000349.1:5200-20272 GCA_027744115.1 Acrocyrtus sp. NNG-2020
TTTTTTTACAAAGGACAAAACTCCTTTCTACCATGAAAAAATTACTCTCGCTGTTGCTAAACTCGTGTTTGCTTATCGGTTGGAAACAGTCCGAAAGATTATTTACACTACTCACAAAAATATTCAAGGATAAGCAAACCGTGCGAGCCGCGCCGGTTCGCTTGAGATCTATATGGCCATTGGGATAGAAAAGGAGAAAAAAAAGTAGGTAAATGGCTGAGCTTCATCTCGTTCTCCTATCATAATCGTAAACCACTGATATCTGCAAACTTCTGTTATCCTTATATAAGTTCATGTTGATAGATATTCTAGTAGCTCCGGAAATTGCTATATTGTTCCAATAGTTTGTCTTTTGCGATAAGCTAATGGTTATTTTGCTTTGTTCAGAGCGGAAATCGCTCCAATTTAATTCTGCACCAAAACTACGGCATGAAAGATAGAAATTACGTAGGTTTTAGGTTTTTTATTTTGGGGCCACGATACGATACGATTCATCTATTTCGAGCTCCTTTTCAACCTTAATTCCAATTTCTGAGTGGGTTTTGCTAGTTTGGAGAAGCTACTTCTTCAATGTCACCTCTGTCTCTTGAACGTGAAAGTCAGTCGAACGTAAATTAGATCAAAGCATTTAAGGATTATTAGATTCAGCGTTGGCGTAAGAAATATCCAAGTTATTTAATAACGGCCTTTATCATGATATGAGCTTTCTTTCGTCAGTGCCTCCCATCTCTCCCTGAATAGTCTGAGAATTGAATATTACACTATTTTTTTTTAACATCCTTATTCGCAAATGCCAATTTGTGATGAAATCTGTCCTAGACTCTCTTTCATAAAACATTTATTCGCTATTCCTCCATTAACCCCTATAAAGACCCAAAATCCGATAATTCAATATTCAATTTCATGTAAATTGGATAAAAGTCTATGAATTCAAAACCCATTTCCGTTAGTATCAGTTCGACCGTGAACTCCAGACAAGCTCACTCTTCATTTCAATTCGAAGGCTATACATGCAGCAATAGTTCTTTGAGATAATACAAAGCAAAAGGGGAACATCTCAGTCCAGTGAATTCTACACTGCGCGTCTACGAAACGGAAGATCCTTTGAAAGATGAGCCAAAACCAAAATGAAATCGCATTCAATTTTCATGTCGTATAACAACCTCTCACATTATGAATGCGAAATGTTTGCAGACGAGAGGAAATGTGTATAAAAAAGGAAAATACCCACACACTTTATAAATTTTACCCATATACCTACTAGTTTTTTTGCTGGCTGTAGTGACGGCAAAAAAACGCTTCGTATCTGCAGCAGCCTAACCTAATCTTACTGTCGTTATTCATTCTTAGAGCATTGTCGTAAGTCATAAATGTAAAGCATTTTACTCTCAATGGCCACTACAAAAGTGTTACTCCAAAAGACTTCATTTTCCAGCTTGTGAGATTGCTGAAAAGAGAAGAAAAGAAGTAGGGAAGATGCCCCGCTGCCAATGGTGGGGTGTAATGTAGGTAAAACTCACATTTCCCTTCATTCGCATAAAATATATTTTATTATTTTCTCAGTTATCTCAACGGTTTGTAAATCATAATGAATGTCACGCTGAATAATAAAGTGGAGGATTTTTATGAAGTCTTGCAGAAATAAAGTGTGAAATTCCCCATGAGCGCGATGGAATAAAAAAGGGAAATATATGTCAGTTTCGTTTATTAAAAAATCTTGAAAGAATGGTTTCTTCAAAGAACCGAGGCAGATGAGGCTCCAGAAATTTTTCCCTTTCCCACACAGAAAACACTTTTTTGTTCGATGAAGATGTAAAATTTTACACCTGCACTACATACATTTACAAGCCGTTTTGAAATGCTATTGCAAATCGATATATTTTTTAATAAATGGGGCGGAGTGACACTCTGAAGAAATTTCGGTGTTATAAATCCAAAAATAAATGTCATTAATATAGGTAAAATATATTTTTATGATCTACATGAGTGCTAAATGCTTGGCTACACTACATTATTACTTGCGTACACGACTATTCTGAACAAAGATTCTTTATCATCTCATGACACATTTGTCAGCAAGTATGCCTCATTACCATCATTACCGCGCATCATCGTTACGAGCATATTGTATAAAAAAGTAGAAAACGAAAACATTTATTCATGTCAATGATGGTTTTGTTCCCTGATTATTTATTACAAAAGGATTGTTGTAGGAGTAGTGCATGCATGCGAAATTATCATGAGTGTGTAGTGGAAACTATTTACAGAAAGTTTTCTATATTTACGCAAAATTCTAACGTTAAGTGGAATTCGTTCCCTCTCTAAACTTTCTTAATGTAGAAAAGCAAGAAAAATGGAGCGTTGAGAATTATTCACGTTTTCATACCAAAAACTACGATATTATAATTTATTACAAGAGCACTCTAATAGGAAGGGTGGAGTTCGCGTTTGCAATGAAAACTGAAATATTCCTGCTCGTTACTCTCTGATTTTTTACAGAAAAAATCTCAAAGTTTTTTTTAAACATGCTCACTCTTGAGCACTTCTATTTCCTGTCTGCTCATTTCTATCTGTGCAGGTGTGCTCAAAATTATATACAAAACTTTTTGATACAAAAAATGAGAGAAACTTTTCTTTAAAATCGCATCCTTTTTTTGACAAAGACCCACGTTAGCTCAAACTCCTCCGGAGATTGTTCATTTTCATTTCATCAGGCAATTCACAAAGCAGTTCAACTTTCAAAGAAAGTGATCCCAACATGCCATTGAACCTCTACGATAAGGAGATCTTTCATTACCCCAATCATTACAAACAATTCACGCCTGAAATCAGGTACGGAAAAACTTAGCCGTTATCAGTTAGAAAAGGGGAAAGAGAGATTTTCAAGATAACAAAAAACTTTAGATCTACTCATCAGCTTTTTTCCTAGCTCTCGTCGATTCTCGCACCGTATTTTATTACATAATTAAAAGGTACTTTTCTCAAGTGCTACTCAATCATTGCGAAAGGGACAAAAAAACTGGATATCTGTTTGTCTGTCTTAACTGACAATATCAATGCAACTAAATGCCATGATCCAGCACAGCTTAAGTAACTACTTCAAAAAAGAATAAAGAAAAGTCATTAAAGATAGTCATAAATTTCCGAATGCTCGTCGTTCAAAAATGCTACTCAATCGAAGGGAATTTTGTAGATCCTCCTCTGCAACTTGAAAGAACTTCCTTTTCCTTTTTTCGTTTTTTTGCGCGATCCGTATAATCACCAACGATAAATTACGTAGTGGTAAGGAGGTCTATATGAATATGGAAGGGGAAAAGGAGAAAACGCTGCGCAGCAACATCACAAAACGACGATTTATGATGTAATTGCATGCAAATCTACAATACACTAATGCTCTCGTACCGGACTGGAGATAACGAGAGGATTGATGATGTTAAACTGGTTTTTATTTCCTACACCACCCTCCTCCTCCTTCGGTCTCTTGCAGATAATGCTCTCGTACCGGACTGGAGATAACGAGAGGATTGATGATGTTAAACTGGTTTTTATTTCCTACACCACCCTCCTCCTCCTTCGGCCTCTTGCAGAGAAGAGGTAAAAACAGAAGCTCAAACGGGGAAATAACGTACCTATTAATGAAATAGGTATAGCTTTGATCATTTATTAGCAATGCGAGTACACATGTAAGTACCTACATAAACATCCTCTGAATGTAAAGTACTAAAATGGCAAAAACATTTTCTCTAAATTCAAAGACAGTCATGGGAAGAGTCCGGTTTTCCTAGTTGTCCGTTTCTGCTTCCCTTTATTCTCTTCTCGAGGATATTGGTTTTTATTGCAATTCTAAATGCACACATACTCGTTAAATTAGGCGTATGAATAGAGTCACGGTGGCTTCGCATCTGTTTCTACTTCTTCGGAGGTATAGCGAATTGAAAATGATTGTACAGGGTACAGGTTGACTTGTTGATTAGGTGAAACAGGCCGGGATAGTGAAACCGAAAAAAATAGTTGATTGTATCGAGTTTCAATTTCAACTTTTTTTGAGGACTCATCGTTTCCATTTATTATGTAATATTGATTATTGATTTTGATGTTGACAATCAAGAAATCAACCTTGTCGGAATCATCCGATAAAGTTTGAGAAGAGATTTTGAAGCTTTTCATTCATGCCTGAACCGCAGTTCAGCAGAAGGGTCACTGCTGACTCTCACTCTGACTGGGTGATTAATTTATCTCTGTGTGGCATTGTGAGCTAAAGTGCTCAGTATAAATTGCCTCCTTCCGTCACTGTCAAAGACAAACGAGATAACTCACGGAACTAGATACGGTACGGAACTACATGTTTCTGCGGTGCAGTCACGTATCGATAAAAACCCGAAAATTTTTATTGAACAATGTAACAGCAAACAGTCATAAAATCACATAAAATCATATAAAATCATGTCATGCAATTTTAAGGTCGCTACTCCCCTTCTTCCTCCTCTTCTCCTTGTTATGGACATATGGACCCATGGAGTTGAGATGCACGAAAAGAATTACACATATTTTTACCTTCGCTGAATCGAATCAAGTTAAAAAGTGCCTTGACTTGACAGGAAACCTGCGTGTATTTTCCCACGTCACTGATATGATATTGTTATTGCCGATGATTATTATGAAACATTTTTTTCTTACTTGTTTGCAGGCGTCTGTAGGTGTACGCAATTATTCGCTTTTTACTCCAAATGACAGGTGTACTTAATGAGCATGTGATAGTGTGTACATATCTATGCCAATGCAATACTCCCATTATACAACCTTCTTCCTTTCTAGAGTGGAAGTCATGCTGAACCTCACAAACATCCAAGTGGCAAGGAGACTTTTGACGATGGGAAGAAAAAAAAATTTCCTTGCAAGTTCATTCACACGGTTATACGAAAAAAATGTGTTTCCCTACTGCAGCCTGAACAAAAACGATATCATGGAAGATATGCCTAGACATAATACTAATTTTGCTAATGCTTTTCCCTTGTACTAAAGCAGAGACCCTTGAGGTCTTGGCCACTTGAATGCATCATAGCTTCCACCAGTTTTTCCTCTATTTGGCTTACTACTCCATTCTTAATCTCATTAGTTTGAGTGTATACCTAGACGCATGCGAATATTTAGAGATTTTGAAGTATGGTATTAGCACTCAAAAAATTATATCCAGCTTACATTTAGAGGAAATACGAGATGAGTACGTGCAAACTGATAACCTTTCTGCCTAGAGGTGACCCCTCCGATGGTCAGTTGATAATTAATGACCGAAAGAATTTGATAAAGAAGATACTTCAGCTGCTATGTAGATAGGTAAGTCAAGTGTGGGTATTTTATTATTCATTCCGCTTTATGGCCTACTGTAAAGGTCTAGTTAAGAGCACTGGAGATTCATTGGAATTTATAATAAACATTGCAGAGATGATGCTGTTCTTAGGTTGCCCCAAGATAAAAAATAAAGTAGACTTGTCGTAAACTCAAAACTGTAAAGTAAAATTATGATCAAATTCCGTTCTGCTTAATTTACCTGCATTTAATATACATGCACTCATGAAAGTTTGCATGCCGCATTGTTCTTTAATATTCGGTTAGTTAAGCATTCACATTAGAGTCGGCATTTAATGAAAAGGGTTGTTTATGCGCATTTCGTTTTCATGAGATTTTTTTTGCTTGAAGTTGAAAAGGAAAATGAAGCCGATATTTTTTTGTCTCCATTCTTCTGGCATTTTTTGCTGCAATTTCTGCTGTCGCAGCAGATGCAGTATTGCTGCTACTGCAAAATACAGAAGCGGCCTGAATACTGAGTGGCTTTGGAGTTCATTTGCCAAAATAATTTTCATAGGAACGAGCCTGCTCTATGCCTACTTTTTAAACTATATAATGCAACGCTTGGAGTATTTCAGGAGTTCAGTTAGTGCACAAAAAAGTCTCTTCTTTTTTGGTGACACAGTTCTTTGAACTTTATGCTCCCAGCTGGCCGGTAGACTTTTCTGAACTGCAGCAGCAACGCGTCTGCAAGTTCCCAAAACGAATTAGCTAAAAAACGAATGCGCCCGTTTCCTTCGACGTACAGAATACTTGTTAGGCCTGCGAGGATTCTACGTACAGATGGTTGGCCCTTTCTGTTTCATTGCATTAAACCAGGAACGACATAAAGTAGGAAAATAGTAGGGAGCAAAACTTGTAGGGATTTGGCGAAATAGAGAAGATTTCAATGACCTCATAAATACTGCATGAGCGAAAACAACGGCTTCATTGGAAAAAACTCTCAAAAAGTATGTCACTACTACGAAATTGCAAAACGATTCGGAAGAGAACTTTTCTATTTGCACAAAAGTAAAAGCGAAACTAGGTAGTCAATTTTTAATGGGCATTAAATGGCAATAGATTCTGGAGTTCAACTGTATACTAACTAGTTTCTATTATTCCATAATTGCATTTAATTTAGCGAACATCCATGTCGTCATTTACGATTTTACTCTACTAATTGCCAAAAAATTCATTGCATTAGTGTATCTGCAAAACATAACTAGGTACTTAATGTCATTAAGCTATATTTTATTTATTTTAAGAGAGACACATGCCCTTCTATGAGAGGAGAGTATCAGAGCATCTGCCTCCTGGAAAACCTTGCTACCTAAGTGCGATTGTATCTGGACAGAGTTGAAGTAACCTACATGTTACTTGTTTGTGGTACTCATCACCTCATCATGAGGTCCTCATGGCTCATATTTATTGACCCTCTCCATATCTAATCCACTTCACAATAAACTTATCTGGACAAAAAATTTGGCTTGATGAGTTGGAGCAGTAATAAAGTCAGCAAGGTGCTAAAGCAACCGCTCCTTTCGGCATGCCACACTGTCCAATCCTCTCTAAAGAAAAAGGGTTGTGCTTTTCGATAATAGACGTATAGTGTATGAGCAGAGCGCATTCGTGCAACACAACATTGTGAGTTAATTACAACAGCCGCATGTACATCATAAGCAGAGCAGTCACGAGAGTTCTTCCAGCTGGTAGTGGGCCATATCAGCTATACAAACGCACACTGTTTTTTACTTACACCAAATTTTGTATTTTATTAAATTAAGTGAAACTCAAATCAAAAACTGTAAATTCGACAAAATGGAGCATATCGTGCCATTAGAGCAAATTTTGAAAACTGCTAAGAATGGTTTCCAGCAGCACTTTGGTGGAGCGCCTACCATTGCGGCACAGGCACCGGGTCGGGTTAACATTATTGGAGAGCATGTTGACTACTGTGATGGATTTGTCCTTCCAATGGCAGTTAATGTATGTACAGTAATTGTGGGGAAGCCAAACTCCTCAGATAAAATTCGACTGAAAACAATTAAGTACTGATGTGGATGACCCGAAGACAACCGAGTTTGATATTCCAACGGAATCTAAAAGACTAACTCCAGGACTGCCAAAAGAGGAAAATGCCGCCGTCATTCTCGACTGCCAGTCCGTTGAAACGAAAACGGTAAAAATGGACAAGTTAATTGCAACAGATGGCTCCAATGATAATATTGCGTTTCTTGTAATGAACTCCAACGTGAAGCATCAACTCACGGGAAGTGAGTATCCCCAGAGAGTGGCAGATATCAAGGAAGCTATCAAGACGCTCGGTGTCCAAAGTGCGCGGGATGTTACCTTATCAATGCTAGAAGAAAACCGGGGAAAGCTTCATGAAAGGGTGTACAAACGAATTCTACATGTGGTTACGGAGACTGCCAGAGTTCCAAAGGCTGCAGAATACATTACCAACGGAGATGTAGAAGCGTTAGGAAAGGCCATGTATGAAAGTCACGTGTCACTCCGGGATTTCATGGAGACGTCTTGTCCAGAAATTGATGAATTGGTTGAGATAACAATGAAATGTCAGGGAGTGTATGGCAAGTAGAATTACCGGGGGCGGATTTGGAGGGTGCACTGTAACCGCTGTGAAAGCTTCTTTGGTCGAGAAGGTTTTCGCAGAGGCTAATTCCAAGTATCAAGAAAAAGTTGGAAAGAAAGCGACAGGGTTCATGTTTACAGCTAGTCAAGGAGCTACACTTCTAAAAGTGTAGCGTTTATGCGCCGCAATAAAAACCAATCGTACTACATTAGTTCCATGAACTAAAGGTTTTTTCCCCCAAATACCTATTTGAGTTGTCTTGATGCGAAAGATGTCGAGTATGTTATGATGAATACCGTAATTAATTGTTTTATGCACTACAAGACAAGAGTAATTCTGTTTAGTATACATGTTCAAATATAAATGCTATGAAGACAGAATTTCAGAGAGGAATTTGTAAGGTGTAGGTAGAGAATATTAATTTGTAAATAGCTTCTGTGTTTTTAATAAAAAGGATTGTGTGTAAAAATCAGAGTGTGAATAAAGAAAATATTTTTAGACTACAAATTGCTTGTCGTACAATCATAGTCCATTAGCATTTGCACTGACACTTCAGCGCACTATACAAAAGGAAAATATCACGCCACGCCACTATCACAGGATTAATGCATGCCCTGTGGCTTTCACTTGGGAATTCTAACTTGTATCAGTACAGTGTGCTTGGCTTGATTTATCTGCATAACAGTTGTCACAACACAACTCACTACTAGTAGTAGCATACTGTGGATTTTTCATTTGAAGCTCACTGACACTGACACTGACCAAAGGACAGTTCTGTTATCGTATGTCCTTGAACAACCACTACTTACAGGGCAAATCAGAGTTTTCTCGTATTAGGGAATACCGTTGCAATGCAGCTTTTTTACAAGAATAATAGCTACGAGGAAATGAAATATACATATTTTTTATATTGACAGAAAGAAGTAAAAATAATAGGAATAGTGACTGGAATAAATGAAACCTTTTACAACTTTCTTAATTAAAGACGTGAGCTTTTTCATTTTCCTTTTTGCTGCAGTGCAACGTGCAAATTCTCACAATTTTAGAGAACTCACGAGAACGGGGAAATTTAGTGCTGAAATGAAAGGAGCAACTAACGCAACGCATTTCTGTTCTATTGAAGCAGTGTTCGATATTATTACAGGACTTGTAGCAGTAAACCCCTATTTTTACAGAGGTTTCTACTAGACCGGCATTTAACACAAGTTTAAGTACAGTTATTAATATATATTTTATGAGAAGTATAAATCCATAAAAGGAAATGGGTAGGATGTGAAGAAGTGAGCTCATTTCT
The DNA here is from genome assembly GCA_027744115.1 of Acrocyrtus sp. NNG-2020. Lineage (NCBI taxonomy): Eukaryota > Metazoa > Arthropoda > Collembola > Entomobryomorpha > Entomobryidae > Acrocyrtus > Acrocyrtus sp. NNG-2020. Next base: position 14,416 of record JAHZND010000349.1, read on the forward strand.
AGTACTCCATGATCAGGGTTTGCACGCTGGCTAGTGGGCACATACATATTCATATGCTAAATGGAAACTCTCTCTCTAGTCCCGGTGTAATCTTCGCTGAAAATTTACGAGACAAAGTCAAAGTCCGTAAATGGCCCCTGCAAATTCCTTCTCATTTTTTTACAACAATAGCCAAGTGAAACCGCCTTCCATTTTTAGAAGAAAAAATTAAAGTTACTGCAAAGAGATAGAGCATAGAGCCGTAAAAGCCTTAACTTGTGCCATTGTAAACTGCTTCCGGTTTTAATTCTGACAAACGTTAGATACTCTCATGAAATGCCACTTGCATTATTATTTCTGTCAGAGCTTACTATAAAAAGACAAGTTTTTCCTGATAAAACGAGTTGTTTTTTTAGCAAAAAGAGTTGAAAAAGCCAGTTTAAAATCATTGCCATTTTCTCCGAAAAAAATATCGGTAGAACGTGTTCAAAATAGGAGAGACTCCAACATTTCCGGGTAGGATGCAAGTATTTAAATCCAGCAGCGAACAAGGCACATTTACTAATAATTTCCATTATATTTATCCTGCAAAGCAAAATTCTAGCCGGAAACGCAATTTTATTTTCACAATGTGGAAAGCCCATTTTCTAGTCGCCAGTGCTCATTATTATCTTCACTTAATCGCAACTAGAAAAGGGCTTTCAGTTCCAATTGAAAACGTACCAACTTATTATTACGACGTGCACCGCATTCCATTTTGTCACTTGCTATTATACCGCGAAACAATGCAAAAAAATTACAATTGCAGGATCGTTTTCTTTATATTGTAAATAAATAGCCTGAAGAACCGGTCGGTCAGTTTACGCAGTCTCCTCGGAAAAGCTGCAGTTGGTGATGATTTTCTTTTCAGTTATGTAAACCAAAAACTATCCATCCATCTGTATTCTTCTAAACAAGTCTTTTAATGACCTCACACATGAAGAACCTTTTTTTTGCTAATATGAAATGCAGAACGGCAGGAAATACCCTCGTTTCAGCTCTCGGCTCTCGGATCTTTTTTTCTTTCTTGACAGTGCGTACTTTTTATATTCAGCTTTCCCGTTTTATCTTTCACTTTGATTTTTTCTTTGTCTTTTTTATGTCTACTCTTGCTTTTCAGCCTGTCTGGGTTATGCAATATGACATATTCTCATGAACGTCGCATGGATTGATTCAACGAAAATGTTCGACCACAAAGGATGATTTCTTTGGGAATGACTAGGAAGCGTAAAGTGATTTTGTGCCAAAACTGATTATGTCAGATGCAGATTGAAACTGAGTGAAGCAATAAATTCAGCTTCGATTGATGCAGAGATTTTTTTTTAATTTCAGAAAGGGAACTAACTACACAAGACAAGATGGCGAAAAAAGCTAATAAGACCGACCACACTTGTTTGGTTAGTTAAGTACGTACGTACTATACGTACGTAATGCAGAAATCTCAGATTTTTTTATCAGATGAAGTGCGAAGCCGGGATTAAATGGAAGATGCTAATCCATTAAACATCAAATCACGTAAACACTCTTATCCGTTGATCAACTTAATTTTTTTCACCTTTTTGAATTGCTTCAACTCAAAAAAGCTTAAAAAGGAAAGTTTTGATTGTGCTGCATTGCGTGCATAATATATTTCAAAACGAACAAAAAAAAATTGACTACAAACAATGCAGTGATTTAATTCCTTCGGATTGCAACAGCCATTTTACATCTTATAGAAAGGAAATATTTAGTTATTTCTAATCAGATTCAAAGAGATGGGTAGTCTTTTTTTGTGCTGGTCGCAGCAGCGTTCCCACAGCAGATTAGCGAAAGAAACAAGAACAACCGTACAAGAATGAACTTGCAATCAAAACTTCTTTCTGTGTCTCCTCATTCTTAGAATAGTGAAATATGTAATTTTCCCTCATTTTATTCTATTATTCAAACTAACAAATGATTTTAGATGCCCCTTTGATTTTGATAGCTGTATGAAAAGCGTTGACTAGCGGTAGTCCCTACAAAAGCCGTCACACTGAAATATTACACTGTTGCTGCAAACACAAGAAAAAAGGCCTTTTTCAAAGTAATGTCAACTCAACATGACTACTCATGCGTTTCAAACGATGACAATGATTTTCGCTGAAATTTCGGAATCGAGTTTCACGTATTCTCCTCCGCTCATCCGTGCAGTGTCAATGTAAATAATAAAACACATTCCGAAAACTAAAAGCATACCTAACAGCTAACTTTAAATGCCAAATTGGGATTCTCATACTAAACGCAAACAACACAATTATTTACACTGTAGCATGTAGTTTGACGTGAGGTTAAAAATGCTGTAGTTTTAGCAATTATCATTTGAAAGTATCTACATTTCTACATCGTGCTGCCTAAAAACGAGCTCTTCTTCACTGCCCTACAGGACAGAGTAGGTTCTGCATGTCATCGGAATCTACAAGAGTGTTGCGTTGTTTGCACAAGAGGAAGATTTATTTAAATTATTGCACTTTAGAGAAACTGTTAGATCAATTTTTTTTTTGAAAAGTTGGTATCGCAGCTGATAAATATCGCCGTTAGATGCATGCTGCATCTCCCATTGATTCAATCTTGAAAAAAAATCCATTTCACAAACTGTTGCGGGCATTGTCGAGCAATAATTACAAAGTATGATCGTATTCTTGCACAAAACGCTAACAGTACGGGTTCTCCCATCTCCAAATTCAAGCTCCCTACTGTCATTCATAAACAGTCGTTAGTAATACGTAAATTATAACGGTTGAGGTGATATGACGGTGGTGTCTATTGGTGTGCCTCTTACACCAATTTTTTTTCGTCTAGAGAGCAGTTTGTCTATTTTAAAGCTTTTCTTTCTCTACCTAAATTTTAATGATTTAATGCTCGGGCTTAGCGTAACACAAGTTCGAGACTAGATTACACTACAAATCTACACAGAGACCATCATTATCATGGCATAATTTTTTTGTCCTCCTACTCACGCTAATTCTCTCGTGGGATAATAAATGCAAGCTCTATTGTACATCTTTGTAAAAAAACTTAAATCTTTCTGCTTAAAAAGGCAATAAAAAGCTGTTCTGCTCTCGTTTAAAGAGTGAAAAGGGAATTAGATTGCAACTTCCAACCCAACTAGTTTTCCTCTTGAATGAGGTAGTCAAGAACTTTTTGTTCACTCCTCTTGTTTCTCTGCATGTAAACATGAATAATAAAAGGGAAGAAGCAGGACCAATTTTTTCCCTTCTACTACGGCGTGAACAGTGAATAAAAAGCAACTGTAAACGGAACGGAGTGCTGTGCACTGTAAAGGGGCAGATTCTCGCATATTCTTCGAGAAGAAAAACACTCCTTTCCCATGACAGTTATCCATGAGGTTTTTTTTGTTGCGAAATAGGTAGATATGCTGTAATAGGTTATTTCGCATCGCTACGTCTTCCCATGTAGAGTGTTTTTCTTGCGAAAGAATTTCAAGAGAAAAACGATGGAATGGAAGGTGTGCTATCAAACAGAAGATATAGCCCTGTTTTGTAACATTTGAGCACTAAAACTTTCCCATTGACCCCTTAAAAAGAGCCAACTGTTATTTCTACGTTCTACCTAATAATGGGTTAAGGTAGCTCTCTTATTACACTCTTTTAAAGAACGGCACTTCTAACTTCCGAGCACTTCCATTTGTGGATAGTATTACTGCTATTGATGAAAGTAGTTGTATTTGCGAGGGTCATTGGTCCAATTTAGAATGGATTAAAAAGAGCGTAGTAAAAAAGAATAATTCGTCTGAATATATACACTTTATTTTCTATTTTCTGCATAGTCAATTAGATCAATCTTCTAAAAAATTAATAAATTACTCCTTCAACACCTCCAGTTTAATGGACATGCCAAGTATTCTAATTTGCTCGTGTTAGCCTTTATAAGCCATCCCACTATTACTTTTAAGAATTCTCCGTCTTCGCACCCATTTCGTCTCGATCCCCGCAATCTTAGCGCGATTTATCGTGAGTTAAGTAAAGTGCAAAAAGCTCAATAAAATACACCGTTTGTACTTGTGCATAAAGAAAGAGCGCGCCTCTTCACATCATGACGTGCCAATTACTTCACGCTACACAACAGTCTCCCTGAGAAGTAGAAAGCTTATAAAACGATTGTAGTTTTAAGTTGCTTGTAATGACTGTCCATAAAGTATACAGATTCGTGTAGTTCATCTAGCCTTTTGTCATTTACATAAGAACATTCCTTTTAAGTGTAATTAAATCACAAAGAAGAGTATGCGGATGGGTTGACGAGTATGGGAATGAGAATATTAGCGACGGTTGTACCAGTTGGTTGGTGGTTTTTATTATGAAGGGGAAGACTGACGTTATTTTCAATTTCATTTTTTATATATTTTTTACTCAACTGGCCAACATTCACTAAGAGCTTGAAGAACACTGCAGATCACTCTCTTGAGGGGGCTGAAGATGAAATAATAATAGTGTAATGAAGGAGAAACCCTTGATGAGTCAAAAACAGCAAGTCTCCGACGGCTGCTGCAAGTAGGATGTAGGATAATATTCCACCGGCTATGGCTAAATACGGACAGTAACTAGCTGCACACGTACTACATACTTTGCAAATTTCTACGACTGTTGATTGATGAACGTTTTAAAAAATGTGCATCTTTCTATTAAAATCTTCTCATAATCATTGTATTTATTTAGCAATAAATGCTAAATATATTTTTAAAAGTTTCCTTTAGTGAAATGTTAATGGGATAGAAATTGAAAATGAGTTTTTCGCACTTCAAGCCAGGACAGTGAAAATCCCTTTCGAAATTGAAAATAACTTTTAATTTCGACGGACTTGGGGATTGAAAAAGACAGTCAATGAGTGAATTGAGTGAATTATAACCTATTCAGCGAAGAATAGCAAATTTCTACGACTGTTGATTGATGAACGTTTTAAAAAATGTGCATCTTTCTATTAAAATCTTCTCATAATCATTGTATTTATTTAGCAATAAATGCTGAATATATTTTTAAAAGTTTCCTTTGGTGAAATGTGTGATATAATTTTTGAGATGAAGTGACTAATAATAATAATAAAAAAAAAAAAAATGTTAATGGGATAGAAATTGAAAATGAGTTTTTCGCACTTGAAGGCAGGACAGTGAAAATCCCTTTCGAAATTGAAAATAACTTTTAATTTCGACGGACTTGGGGATTGAAAAAGACATCGTCAATGAGTGAATTATAACCTATTCAGCGAAGAATTATATTTTGTGTATTCTTCGCTCAGTTTCATCTTTATCATCATGACTGACAACAGAGTGAAAAATAATTACATTTTTTTTTCTTCCTCCTTTACCACAACCAAAAAGAAGATGTGGTGGTGGTGTGATGTCTTTTGTAGGGCTCTGTCGATTAGTAGACATGCAAATAATGAGATAATCGAAGATGACCACCACCTCCTCCTCCATCACCGCACCGTTTCAAGCCACAATTACTTTTCTCAAGTAAAATAGGCAGGTTTGCCTAAACAGTTCTTGCAAAATGCGTGTAATGCGCATGTTCTCGCCTGCTGAAGAGATGAAGACATGAGCTATTTTTGAAATGGTTTACGAATCGCGATACGATACAATGACGGTGCAGTGATGACTTGGATGAGTGGGTCAATTGTCTCACAGCGGGACGTCATTAAGATGCAAACTGCAGAAAAAAACCAGAGGTAAGTAGCCCAATAGACATTTCGATGATGATGGTGATGACAGACTGATATAAATAGGCTTAATTTTTGAACGTACAGCCCACTTTTGGAAAATTGGCTTTTCTTCTCGGGAGAGAATATCTAAGTCAGGCTTAAGCTTGCT
>JAHZND010000350.1:0-53869 GCA_027744115.1 Acrocyrtus sp. NNG-2020
ATTGACAATTTTATTGACCATTGATACTTTGGCATTTACCGATCAGTATCCAGTTGTTCCCGATCCGAAATGTTCCAGTTCCAAAGAGGCGGTAGTAACACCTTAGGTTTAATAGCAGGCTGAACTCGGAATCGATTTTAAGCAGGTGTATGCGCTTAGTGCACAAAGATAAGAGCGACTCTCTAATTAGTAGATTGTGAATTGGTAATGATATCACTTCGCGGTAAATGGTGATGTGCAGATATGCATTTAGTGACTAGTGACTAAAAGTCGACATGGAAAGTCACCGAGGAACGCTGTCAACTGCTCTCTGACTTGTCAAATGAGACATATTACCTCACATGACAGATCACACAACTAGTCTCGCCTAAAAATCGGCAATATCCTCTCACAATTTCGTCCATGCATTTCACAAGTAGGACATAATGGTATTACTCAATCAACGCATATGTATTTCATTATCCATAAACCATTTCGACATGGGGGATCCATATAAGAGAAAAACTGAATTATGTAAAGTGACAAATCTTTCGATCTGCCACACACTTTTTTGTCCTTGTCAATTGGCTCAGGTGTTTGATAAGATTATTGATAAGTTCATGCATCCATCAAGTCATTCATCCTGTGTGAATGCCATTATCACTATTTTTAAAATACTTCATTCAATTTAACTTGCTAAAAGTTTCACTTTTCTCACAGCTACACGCATTGCAAGACTTTTCAGCAAACTTTTCTCCCAGACTCTTCTGAATTAATTTGTCAAAGATGGCGGCCATCAACGGAACGACTTACGAGATGATTTCCTCCGAAAACTACGACGGCTTCCTCAAGGCTGTTGGTAAGATATTAGTTCAAATCCAAATGGGAGCCGCTTCCCTATTTCATCTAATTGTAAAACTTTTAACCTGATTTTGAAGGTGTCGGAGCTGTCCAAAGAACCATGGCTGGTAAGGTAACTCCAGTCATGACCTGGAAGGAAGAAAATGGAGTTTGGACTCAGAAGACAAAGACAACCTTGAAGTCTTTTGAGATTGTATTCAAGCTCGGAGAAGAATTTGAGGAAGAGTTGGCCGATGGCCGTAAATGCAAGGTGAAAAAATACACTTGACGTCATCGTATACTTTTTGATAACCGTTTTAATTAATTGGCATTTTTGCTTTTAGGCTGTCATCACCATTGAAGACAATACAATCCACCACAAGCAAAAGATGGGTGACCTGACTGCAAGCGTAACCAGAGTTTTCAATGGGGATGAGATGGTCTCTACCTTCCAGACTGGAGATGTTGTTGCGAAGCGCGTCTTCAAGAAGAAGTAGAGTTGTACTTATGTATTTGTATTGATTGTTATTAGAGGCTGCGTTGTACAATCCAATTAAACTCGCTAAATACTTCAATACAGAAATAAACTAAATTTAGATTCCATTACACAATCTCTATTTTCCCCCTGTAATCTATATTTATTTAAATTCCATAAGCTCTTTTTGATAAACATATTGACTTTTAAGTTCATCACTACCAAACAAAAATTCATAAATTCAAATTCACAAGGTTTTTAGATACCATAGCTTAGCAATAATTGAACTCGTATGTGCAGTTGCAGAATTTTTGTTCAGAGCATAATGCCGAAATAAATTATGTAATTGTTTATAAGAGAAGAGCACAGTCTAACAACGAGATATGTAATACCGCGCATACGCACGGTTACTAGTAAGTAGAATAGCAAATTTCTAAATGATAAAGCTTGGCCATCCAGGTTTGATTGCGTACAGGGCGTAGGCATATAAGAACGTCATACATGTGGACTGATAGCTTGGTTTGTGACTGCCTGAGATAAGCATGTACTGCGGGATGACTAATCAACAGGTAAAGGCATAGGTAATTAATTTCAACTGGATACAACTGAAGTGGAACTGTTGAACTGTCACTTGATGAGAGCTCAGGTTGAAATTGAAAGCGTCTCGGGGTATAGGAAACTAATTAACCATCAGCCACTCCTCTCTTTAAAATTAAGTTCCGTTTTAAAGTTGTGAACTTTATGTAACGGAAAATTACATGAGTACTACTTGCGAATGAGTATCCATATATTATATAATTAATTGCACTACAGTAGATAATGAATGAAATTGAAACGTTTAAATATCGGATTGAAACAAATTGACATTTTATTAAGTAATTTATCTATTGAAAAAGAAATAATTGATTCATAAGCTTGGGTAATCTTAACTACTTCAGACTTCGGCTTGTTTCTCAACTCCCTATTATAATATATTGCTTATTAACAAAGTAAGGTAATCAGGTAGCAGGTAGGTAATGTCTTGAGATATCACAATGAACAGTGTCCACAGGATATTTATATTATAGTTATATCATACAACTTTCCCGGTTTCTTAACTGTGAATGAAACATGAGCTTAAAATTGTCATATTTAGACATAGAAGAAATACACTTTCTCTTTAAGAGAACTAAAAACTAATCTGTTCCACATTGTGAAATAATTGGTTACTAAAGAATTACTATTACAATAAAGTAATATAGCTACAGAAACTCAGTAGATATTTATAACAATATGTACTCATTCTGTGAGGATTTATTGGCTTGAGAAAAACGGAGGAGGTCAATTGTGTTGCGATCCACTTCTACTTGAGATCTATTCCAAAGTCCTGCTTGTTGTGTCATTCAAGCAATCTAAAAGTTTAGGAGGGACTCTATTAGTAACTGAGTTCACAAGCACTTGTAGGAAACGTTATAACTTTAGTTATGTAAATGAAGCATGTTCATTTACCTTTCGGAATTTCCTGGTTGCAACGGTATCGCCAACCATGAAGTATGAGACCATTTCGTCTTCATTGAATTCGCGAATAACGGTGGCTTCGACAGGGCCTACTTTTTGCTTGTGGATGAGGCGATTTCCGTCAACGAGAATTCTTGACTGTGATTATCAAAATACCGTTTAGTTAGCGAACTTGTTCCGGAGAGATAGAGAATGAAAAGTTTTTATAGCAAAACTTGTCGTAAGTACCTTTAGCTTGGTTCCGAAGTAGTGCTCTTCGAATTCCTCTCCGGGAACAAAGACAATGTCAAAATTTTTCAGTCCCATGGTGGTTCTTTGCTTCCACTTTCCACCTTCAAATTCATACTCGAGGTATGGCGTGAATCGCCAAGCATTTTCACGCTCTCTCATTCCAGCACCTTTAAAATTAAGTATATTTCTGTTAGCTAGGTATTCTCGTAAACTGTTGTCACAAAAACTAACTGTTTCAAATTATTTGTAAAAAAACTTACCGACAGACTTCAAATAGTCGTCAAATCGGGAGCTTTCAACCAGTTCGTACTTTCCGAGGAAACCCATTTTTATAGATTGTTTTGTTTTTATGCTGATAGCTTTAGCTTTGTAAATTTTAATAGCTTTTGGAGCTAGTAACTCTATTTAAGAGAGTTTCGTTTTGAAACTTTAGCTTAGTGTTTTGTTGTTGACTTCACAAACTTCACTGACTTCACGAGTTCCTCCTCTCCGGTATTTATACTAAACTTCATCATTACCAATTGCCATGCACCATGCCGCATGGTCAGACCTCCGACTCGGACCGAGGGCAAGCACGGTAAGTTGTCAAGAGGGTAAACAAATATAGGTCCAGTGCGATAAACCTGAACTTGAAACATATTTCGTGCTGTTATAACCTTTTCCGCTAATCAGACACTTTCTGATAGATGTATCATGTTCATATCGTGAATAAACGTGAGCAAAATTAACATGTACTTGCGCCACTTTCATATGAATTCATATTCGGTCTCATGTTCGTCTAACGTAACATTTGATTCAATTGAACAATCGTAAATTTCCAGACAGTAATTTTTTCAGGAAATTTTTTTATATGTCATGAATAAACTTTAATTGAAAAAAAAAACACGTAAATGATATAGCATATTACATTACAATGAAATGTATCATAACAATATGCCTACCAAACTGCAGCTGCCTGAAAAGTCAGATATGACGAAACAATTGACGAACATGGGTAATGTGATTCATTACGTAAATAGTCATAAGATTAGATACAGCGTTGTTTTGAAACAGCTCATCCTTCTTTTCAAAATTTGTCTCTTTGCACTACTGATCAACTGTCTCATAAGGATTATTAGATGTGTCATCCTGGAGAAACTGCGACTTAAATTTTAAATTTTTTCATAAATAATCAGCAAGGAAGAGCATTCCAATTATAATTTATCATCCATAAATTCCACATTCCTGAATATGCATATCTGACTGTATGACATTTCTCTGACAATTTGAAATCATTGGCTGTGCTTTGTTAAGCGGCTGGCACGCGCTTTGTTGCTGACAGACCATGCGACACGGAAAAGTATTAATTTGAGTCACTTGACTAAAAACCGGATAAAACTAAAACAGTTTGAATAGGGGATTAAGAGTTATGCAGTACATTTCCTATTCTCACTGTCGAAATGTCGAAATGTCATCTCGAACATTCTAACTGCGAAATTAAGTGTTGCAATAATAACAAGTAGGCTGTTTATTTTAGTTGAGGCTCCCCGTAAGAGCTGTCACTTTTATTATAGTAATTAGCCGCAGTTATACAAGCTAATTATAATCCGTCAGATCACATCATCGATAAAGACTCGGCTCTGTTCTCAGAACGGTAGCACGAAATTTACAAGTGGATAAGCATGCGGCTTGTAGTCAGTTGCTCAACATATCGCCATTTTTGGCGTGATATGCTGCATTTCGCGGTAAACATGCGGATGTGATGGGCACTTAACTCTCGTAAAGTGCAAAGAGGTCAGTACATGTGAAAATACATGGAAATGCAGATAGCACGTGTTCTCGGGTACTCCTAGGGCGTGATCCTCGATAAGAACCCGCAAAGCGTTCAGCTGTCCCGCATGCTTTCAGTACTTCTTAGACTTGCCTCATCCTCTGTCAACCTAGTCAAGACTGTGCTTCATGATGATAAGTGCAAAAAAATAATAGACTACCTAAATGTATATAACCAAACGGGGAACTGACTAACACTGAGCACTCGGATGTCACATTGTAAATGATAAGAAGCTGTTTGGCTGTCAATTTCTACCGATAATTTTTGTTAACATAGCCAGCAAAACAACCATTGACATTTGAGAGTTTGATTGATATGTCTAACAAAAAATGTAAATTGAGGAGTCTGTGATTTTTTTTTGTTCCTTTGATTTTTAATGAAACGTGTGCTGTCTACCGTCTAATTTATCTAAACTAATTAACAGTCAAATCTCGTGCCGGTCACCGAACAACCGTGGTGTGATCTGTTTTGATGTCCTTATTTTTTTCCTTTTCTGCGTCTTGCCGGCTGGCAATGACATTTATAAATCACTTTGACATTATGCAATTATTGGCTACACCTCCGATCTGCAAACAAATCAAAGCTACAAACATTTGCATTAAAGCTAAATCTGGACGAGCACTGAAACGCCAGGCCATGGAAACTTGCTGCATGATGCGTGATCGCTGTGCAAATTTACTCTTCCCCAGTAAAGAAAAAAATAAAAAACAATATTTACTATAACACGCAATTCATAATGCCTATACTAAGCCGGCACATCTAAAATCACTCAGAAAGAGCATGTTTGAGAAAGTAACTTCCGGAGCAGTCCTTTCCAGCTATTATGAAGGTGCCACTTGACGGAGGAAGAAGATTGCGTGGTCGCTTCTCCCACAAAGAAACTTTTGTGCTTTTCTGTTTCATATTCCTTTCACTAGTAGCGGTAACCTTTGGCTCGGGACATTCTTCGGAAGGGACCCTACCATCGCCGACGGATCCTAATAATAGTAATAAATTGTTTTTTTACAAAAAAGGTTCTTATAATATTTTCAGTCGAGAGTACGACTTCCTAATTAATCGGGTTGGTGCTCCTAATAATTTCTGTGAATAGATACGTGCATATTTTGTGACAGTCTCGTGAACCCCAACTGCACTGAAGATGAAACGGTGACGGAAAAAATGCATCAGCAATGTAAAGGAAGGAAGACCTGGTGTTTTAAAGCAGTCGGCAGGATCAGAACATATAATACGGAAGGGGAAAAAGTGCTGAAAGAGAAAGTCGACCGAGGTTGCGCCAAGCCTTACTTTGAGCAAGCCTGCGTTCACATTCAGCAAGAGGATCAAACGGATTTCAAAATATGCTACTGCTCCAATCTCACGTGCAATCATAACTTGACCGTGGCAGATCATAAAGTTATACTGAATCAGTTTGGACATTCCTCCAGTGACAGCATTTGGAAGTTGGAAGTATGGCTGATTTCTCTATGCAGCCTTGCTTACTGGACATCATTTAGAAACTAAGCCGCTTTAGTAAATTATGCCAATTTCAAGTCGAATAAATTTCTAGTCTTTTAATAATTATGATGAAATTAGCTGGTAGCGGGGCAGGATGAGACAGCCTCTTTTGTTAGCTCATAACTTTTTTTTATTTCCCAGAGTCTGCTTCCTGAATAAATAAGTGCTTTGTATGCCTGCTTAACTCGAATCATTTAATAGCACACTTTCCTGTGATTTACTTTCGTAATTTCTCACCAAAGTTCTTGACCTGTGCATAGCTCTGCCTATTTTTGGTTTGCGAGCCACAAATGACCACTTTTTCCTCCAAATTCTACTTCTCTGCACACGGAAGCACGTTACCTTTTGTGCTTAAAAAATGTGCAAGTAATCATCCTAATCTCATATGCATGAGTCATTTAGCAACTAAATTGTTTACATTGTGGTTGCTGAACGCTCAATGAATGCGCAAGCACTTTCTCGGTGGCATATTGTAGTACACTAAAAGCCATTTATATTTTACCCTTACTGTACTCGCACTCTGCATAATCTAAAAATAACAGTAGTGGTCCGTGTGCGCTATGTTTACTCAACCCATTAATAAACAATATCGCCACAACATTTTTTAAACATTTTTACAAACAAAAATCAGCAGATTACTCCTAAACGTATGGATTTAGTACAAAGTACAAGGCGATAAGCACCATATATCATCCATCACTGGGAATTTCGAATTCAAGACAGGTTTACCACCGCGATTATTTCTCCTTTTTTAGATGCACCACTATTTTCCTATGTAAAGCACTACATTATGTAATAGTGTTTCGTGGAGGGCACCCAGGAATTTTATTTTGTATCCACCTTCTTCATCCGCTCCTCTTATTCTTCGTTTTTTTTGGCAAGGATGATTTATAGAACAGACATGTGCAACTGCGGTACTCCTCTTGATATTAATATGTATTAAGAGTGCAATAATACACTTGTTTGTTTGCCTTTCCTCTGCTCTCCTATTACAATTTTTTTTGCTGCTGCTCCGCTTAACAACACTCTTCTTAATGCGCTGAAAAGATCAAGTGCATGCATGCAACAGGTACTCCCTCTAAGCCTCTTAGAGATTAGAAGAGCTCTCTGTCTGCTCCAAAGTCCATGCATCGTCTCAAGGAGAGATAACTGAAAACTGAATTTTGTATTTTGTGTTATGGAAGCGCTGAGCGATGCTATTCTGCAAAAGCCTTTTTTGTAAATCGCAGGGCTTATTTTAGCATGATATAGCTCTTCACAACAAGATTCCGAATTTTTTTTGTGAATCAACCCAATCATTTTCTTACAAACTGGGGAGGATTGACGCTGGTGGTGTGTTGTTACTTGTTGTTATGTATTGTTTAGCTTTTTCTGTGCTGCAACAATGCGCTTTGATTATATAAGTGTACTTTTTTTGTGGTAAGGTTGGTCAAAAAAAATTTTTTTTTGTAGAGATCTAATCCAAAGGCGTCAAGCAGGTAGTTGGTAGTAGTAGTGCTGCTTCTCATCATCCCTCCATAAAAAGGAGAAATACAGAGATAGATGCACGTAGCAGCTATATTCATGTATCGTTTTGTAGCAAAAATCGATGCAGTAGTCAGCATACGTATCATCCTTCCACTGGCTGTGACTGTGACCGGCAAGGTGCAGCAGTGCAGGTACCACCACTGCTTAATGGCATTAAATATTATTATTACTCCTTCCCTACACCACACCACACCACACCGCATCTGCAGCAAAAGACTAAAAAGAATAAACTTTTTTTTCTTGTCAGAAGAGCCTCAAAGGAAAATATCGCAGTCCAAGAGCAGAAGAGCGACGAGGAGTGAGGGTAGAAGAAGTGAAACAGTGAGACACGGGGAGAGAAGCATGATTTTTATTATCTTCCAATCTTCTTCTTTTTCTTCTTCCTTCAAGCTCTGCAAGTGAGAAAAGAAGGAGAAGGACAAGAAAAGAGTAAAAAAAAATCTACGTCCACGGTCCACGTTTGTAAAAGTTCAATAAACAACAATAACAACTTTCCATGATGTACCAGTAGGGAAAAAAGTGGAAGATGAAACGCAAACGGAGCGATGGACTTTGGATAGCTTTGTGAAAATTTCAGGTATGTTGTTGTGCGCTGTAAAACGAACGCTTCACCTTTTTTTGTTTTTTTACTCCTTTTCCTCAATATACCACTACTACTGCATTTTGTAGTTTAAATTTTTCATCTTTCGTCGGCTCCGTCCTCCACAGTCCACACACTGACAAAAAAAATGAAAAAAGGCTCCTCTCATAATCTACATGGGAGATGCCGGAGAGTGTTTTTAAAAACGCCGTTTGTTAAACCAAAACCTTTTTTTCTCATTTTCTTTCCTTTTCCTACTTTTTTTTCATGACAAGATGTAGGAAGATCATCCTCGTCAGAAGAAAGGATCGTCATCGTATAACTGAAAACATGAAGCAAATGCCCCTGAACAGACAGACTCTGACTAAAAACACTTAACAGCGTTGTTGAATCGGTGGATGCATGTTAAAAAAGAAGTAAATAAATAAAGACTTAAAAAAGATATATTTTTACAATAATAATAATCCAGAGCTAGCTTTTCTAGTGCTTATAACTTATACCTAAAAATATATATTTTTCTTTTCTTAAAAAAAAGATCTTTCCCAGCAGTAGTAATAAAATGCAGTGCTCGTATTATTCTTATTTTTTCCCGGCTACTGCTCTCCTCTCCTCATTCTTAAAGTTGTCTTCTCTCCACAATGCAATATAATATTTTCGGTACTCTAATTTCTTTCTAGGCAGTCTCCCTCAAGGATTGAGGATTGAGTTGAGGTTCTACTTTTTTTGTTGTATTGTTGCCGGTGATTGTGTGATAGAACTGATACTGATTACATAAGAAGATCATCTTCATCATCGCATCGGAGCAGACTAAAAAAATTTATATGGTGGAGGAGCGTTGATGATTTGAAGAGTGAGTGACTCAGGTGAATGTGTACAATTTTGTTTTTATATTAGAAGAAAATATCAAGGTACAACTTCTTAAACAAAAAGTTTGGACCTGTCAGTATTCAAAGTGGAGTTACACAAGCTGTGCTGGCTGGCTGGCCACAAGAAAAGGAGTTTTATAAGAGGGAGAAAAAAAAGGAACAAAATTTTTTTTTCCTCCTTTGAGATCCCAACAACCTTCCTACCTGTTGTGGGAAAAGCTGCTTGATTTTTTTTATTCATTGTTGTCTATGTTGATAGTTCAGTTTTTTTTGAATCTGTATAGCTACCAGCGAAAAAAAAAGTTAGTGAGCGAAAGAGAAGAGACAGCTGCAATTTTTTTATTCACGGTTTTCTATAAAAATTCAGTTTTTAACACGCACTTTTCTGGATCGACTTTTGGGCCATTGCCATATTGATATTGGAGAGGAATAGGAAAAAAAGTTGAAGTGCAGCAAAACAACGTAGTATAGTATCGTAGTAATAATCATAAATAATAATTGGTTTTGCCTGCACATGGTCCATATTTTACTGGCAATCAACTCACGGCTTTTCTTCTCTCTGTTACCTGGATGCCTAGTCGGACTCAAGTTGAAATCTGTGTTGTTTGGTCTTATGGTGGCTGTGCGGCTGCAACAGTTTCCTTTCATGATTATTAATCACACACGGATAGAAAAATATCAAAGGCAGCTTTGACGGATGTATTTTACCTGGAAATTGTACATTGTTTATTACTTACTGTGTAAGACTTCATCAAGACTCAAAATATGTTGAACTTTTATCTTTGATAATTGGATCGATTTGCCAACAAGTGAGTTGGAGGTTAAGAAGGCTGTTTCCAGGCTGAAACGAGTGCAGTTTCAGCAAGGAAAGAGATAGAGAGAAAGAGAGAGAGAGAGGAGGAGGGAGTGAATCATCCTTTTCGATTTAATCAGGAAATCTGGATTTTTGCTATTCGCTGCAACTCCCTGGATGGACCAATAATTACAGAATCTTTTGAACTTACAATTTAACAAAAAAAGAATAAACTTGTGCTGCAAGATGTGCAACTGTGCAGCTTGCATGAAAATGTTCTTGGGACGATCATGATTTTCATCAATTTGCGTCCATCTCCATCTTCCCATTTTCAGACTTCAGAGAATTAGGCATCCATGTGTTGAGAATTGATCCAATCCAGGCAAGAATAAAAATAATCGTTTTTGCTCATCAACATCAACAACCAAGCGGTATACTCGAATAGTTACTTTGATAATGAGATTTCGAACTCTCATTTCCCATCCCATTTCATTTACAAGAGAGAACCTTGAAGGGAGCTAAATTACAAGATTGAACTTTAATTTCAACTTCATATCTCCCATTGTCTCCCGGAAGTTGGGTGAAGAGATACGTGCTCAAAACGAGGAGTTTGCTGTTACAAACCGTACTCCTCTCATTGCCAGTTTCAATAAAAATGAGTGCCAAAGTCTTAAGAAATGTGCGGCACGACACAATTATACACTCTCTAATAACCAATAAATTACTCCAAATATAGGAATGTAAATGTGTGCAATATGAGTTCAAGCGTGATCCACACATTGGCAAAGTAAGAAAAAAAAAGTGCAACGAAAGGAGAGGATTCTTTTCATCTTTTTAAAACCCAGACAAAAATGCAAGAGGGAACTAATTCTTTAAGGTAAGCTTATTTTCATTCATACAAAATATTTTTCTTTTATTTTGCTGCTGAATTTACTCAGACATCAGAAAAAAAACACATTCTTTGAATTAAAACTCTAAATTTTGCCTCAAGTCCTACTCATATCATCCCCATTCTTTATCAAATTTGGCTCAAAATGTAGGCGAAAGTATATCTCACACGTTTGGAATTTAATAAGCATAAATTCCGTCTCTGTCAACGAAAAAAAGCGAAAAAGGAAAAGATTGAAACCGCTGTAAAAACTGCATACGTGGTAGTGGTAAAATACACTTTTTTTTAAAAAAAATCTTTTAAAAGGGAAAGAATAAAAAGGAGGATGAGGATTGAGGATGCAGATAAATCTAGAAGGTACACAAAATGCACGGGCTCAGCAGTAGACACAAAAGCGTTGACGATATGTCATGTCTAATGTGCCTAGTTCATTAGAGTGATATCAAAAGACAAAAATCCATTATGGAAATATTGCCGTCCTCCATGTTAAAAACGTAGTCTGCCTTCACAAGCCAAAATACAACTTTACAAGAGACAATTAGATTACTCTCACGCAGAAAATGTCGTATGTTCTCTCCACCAACTTGACACGTTTCGACTATGTATTTCCACACTCCATCCATTTAGTGACAAAATCTTAATTCCATTTTCCTCTACTCCCCCTAAAACCATTCGATGACATATTGATTGGCCTGTTAGGCTGTGCTGTAGGCAACGTCAACAACTTTCGATTTACCGAGAAGGCATCATTTTTCACACGTGACCCGTGTGCTGCCTGATTGTGAGTCGAGTCTTAAACGGATTAATTCCATTTTGAGGAGGATTCATCTTGCACTGTGAAGAGAGTGAAAAGGCGCATACCTATTATATATTGAGTACAATTAAATCAAATTGGCATTTGAAGCTACTGCCCAAGAAAACGAGTATTGAAAGGGAAATATGATCCTCGATACAACGCCAAGATAAGGGCGAGTAGTTTTCTGCCAAGAATCCCTCATCAGTCCAATCATGGTGAGAGTGAATAGAGTGCTGTTGGGTATTTCGTTGCCCATTCCCATTTTAAAAGCTTTTTCCGTCAATCAGTCAATAAAATATCATGTGTCGGATGTCGCTTCTCTCTCGTTTTTATGCGATTTAATGAAATGGGCAAGCTATACACGTATGCCCGTATTTGGAACTGTGTTGGCTAATTTACCCAATTTCTTTACGCAATTATTAGCTACCCAACCATAACCAAGCAAGTGCATCTATGTATATAGCTTCTCCTTTAATGCAAATATAATCTATCTACCTACATCATTTTTTTTCAAAAAAAAAATCATCTCAAATGCAAAAGAAGTCTTGCCCAAACACTTCACATAGCAAAGCAATGTAATTTTATGCTACTGTAAGTGATCATTATCTCAGCGAGCATTCTCAATTAATGATCACTGTATATTTTGAAAAGTAACAATGTTTGACAGATTTTACTAAACTGGCCATGTCAGCAATCATCAAGATAGTTGGCGGAATATTTTGTTTATTGCATTGCAGCTGCAGAGATTTTTTTAGGGACACCTTTTTATGATTTTCGTCTCTTATTGTTAGTTAGAAAATGATTTACGAATATTTTTCTAAAAGCCTTGCCAAAATTTTCTTTGGCGGATGAATGACGTTAGTAGAAATGTCACTGCTCCCATTGTTGGCAAAGCTTTATCGCTTTTTTCTATACGTAGTAGTCAGTCTCATTTTCGCAGATTTCGTATCGTTTTCTTCTCGACAGTTGTTTACCTTAGGAAAGCAGAAACCAATTAAAAGTAAAAATTAAAGCTAAAAAACGCTCTTTTATTACTGCTCATTAAGCCGAGGTAAATTACCAGACCTCCTGTCCGCCATGTCCGCTCATAAGAGACTTGAGACTTTGCAGGAAGGCAAACAGGAAACACCACTGCAGTTTTCTAAGTGCAGTGTACTGCATTCTTTTTATTATCTTTAATTAATGTCCTCCTACTGCATTCATCTCTGGCGTGGCTACCGAGCAAAATTTTTTAAAAATTTATTTTCCTTGTCGGCAAATGACCATAATCGGGAAGAGCGATGCGAGTATGAAAGTGCGGGCATGAAAGTCTTAACAAGCATGTTTTTTTTTAAAGTTTTACAACGCGGACACTTGAAAATATATGAAACGTCATAAAACAGCTTTAGTCATTCAGTCACACGACGCGTCCCGTGAGCTTTGATGGTGATATGACGAACTAAAAAATAGATAAAAAATGACGAAGAAAGGCCGTCATCCACAATCTACGTATGCGTTATTAACTCCCCTGAAATGATGTTAGCAACGGTCTGCCTGTGAATAGGAGCCAATGCCGAACTGAATTGCAGAATCCCGAAAACTCATTAATTATATTTCCTTTACGCCCTTTCATATACCAGCATCCTTATCCTTGTGTCTTTCGCAATTAACTGTGGTCTAAATAGGGATGCTGTGTAGATGCCGTGATTGATGTAAAAAATACATGGAAGTCTACTTTACATACCCAAAACCTTTTAAAAAAAGTAACGCTCTGGCCACTAAAGCTGATTGTGATAAATGATCATATATCGTGTCGTGTGTTCTACAAACAGATAGAAGGAAAAATATCGCTGAAAAAAATTCCCAAGTTCATGATAGAAAAAGGAATGTGCACTGAAACTTTATTTCTTTTGTTACACTTAAGCACATTCTGGCGTCGTAAACAATGCAGCTCACCACTAAAATATCTCACAAGGAGGAGATCGCAGTTCTCTAGCTGAAAAAAATAAATTGAGAGTGAGTAGAGCTGCCTTGAAACTGCAAAAAAATGACTGCATTGAATTGGATATGCACATTTCGTTCATTGTCAGCATATAATTTTATTACAACGATCAAAAAAAAATTCCTCAATTGCAAATTGCAGTGCTTGCGCACATATATGCAAAAATACTTCTCAATTTTACGTGCGGTACGGAAGTAAATACTTTTTTTCACAACGATTTCGCTCCGTGATTATTCCTCCCTTTTCCCGTTGTCCCGTTGAGATTGAGTATTATCCCATTTTTCAGTTTTTGTAGGAGAATGAAGAGGGACGAGATAGAGAAGATGAGAAGTGGAGGAGTAATTTTTCTGTGCGTAAAGGCGTTTCACTCAACTGCAATTTGTTGTCTTTGTCGAAACAGCTTTGTCTATACATAAATGGTCCCGTTTCCGCTAGCCAAATAAGCAAAAAAAAGCCGTAATGATAGAGGTAGTGTACATGTGAATGACCACTCAGGGTTGTTATTAGGCAATCCTAATCATAAATGAAAGAGGGGCAAACAAGACACAACAGCGCTGCTGTGCCACTGCAGCCGCGCGCTGCACTGGTGCATAAACACCTAATTTCGGTTGTTCAAACCAAGTTTATTAGAGTTTCAGTTTTACAATGGATTTCACGTGGGTAATTTTTAAGCGTTTGCAGCTATTCTAATTGTGTGTGATATTTAGAGTCTCAGCAAGGAGCTTATTATCAGCATTGCACAATGCCGATTGTCATCCGAGCCAAGTCCATATACTGCTGTAATTCTTTTGTCAAGTTGAGTCCAAGTCCAACCACAAAGCTATTCTCTTTTCACTCTTTGTA
The DNA here is from genome assembly GCA_027744115.1 of Acrocyrtus sp. NNG-2020. Classification (NCBI taxonomy): domain Eukaryota; kingdom Metazoa; phylum Arthropoda; class Collembola; order Entomobryomorpha; family Entomobryidae; genus Acrocyrtus; species Acrocyrtus sp. NNG-2020. Next base: position 14,602 of record JAHZND010000350.1, read on the forward strand.
ATTATTTTTTTTGGGAGTATGATTGCCAATTCCCGAATATATAATCAATAAATAGTAGTCAGCGTGGAAAAAAAGTAACTTTAAGAACCATTTTTACATTTACAAAAGAGGAATTTTTTGCTGCTTAACACCCTGCAATTTCACCCAAAAATTTCTCAAAGTTCACACCCGCCGCCAGTACCGGAATTAATTATAGCTAGGGTTTTATGGATTTTTCTGGTTAGATTAGAATAATTTATGTATGAGACTTGTGATGTGTTGTGTGACATTATCGCCTTTTTCTCATTTATTGCATTTTGTGCCTAGTTTAAACGCCGAAATATTTTTTTAAAAACTCATTTGTTGTATAGAAATAATAGATTCCGGATTTCCGATTATTGTGAAAGCCAATGAAGCTGACGAAACCGAAAGGGAACGTACTTAAAAAGGATGGAACTTATTTGACTGTTTTAAATAAAATTTTACCCTGTTTTAACCTTTGTAAAAAAGTAATTTAGGCACCATTTACATTTTCTTGTCATTACGCACGCATGCACTGAAGAATTTGCGGAGATGAACTGCTCTCACACACACATTTTTTTGAATGATGACGGGATTGCTGAGAACATTTATTTTTTAACTGCGTCTGTCACTGCCGCACTGTCAAATCAGCTCATCTTCCTTCAGCTTAGGCGAACAGAAGCCCTCTTCTCATAAGTCGTAAGTAGGTTCGCGTACCATTCAATGAGTATGTAAATGAACATGCATTCAGTTGTAACGATAAAATAAATGACATGATGACATTAATGTGTGATAATCTTAATCTCCAACTATTTCCCCTAATTTATAACATTAGCAGCGCATTCATTTAAAATGCTGAGAATGAAAGGGAAAGAAAGGATGATAGGTTATTAAACCAATAACAATATTTAAATATTTTTTTGTGGAAGGGAGACCTATACAAGTCAAATATGTGATGAGATGAATTATCCTGCCACAGTGACAGAGAGTTGGATGGGGTTTACAGGGGGTAAAAAGGAATTTTTTGCAGAGGGAAATCATTGATTTTGGCCACACACATGCAGCATGACATCGATTTTAAAGTACTGCTATTAGATAGCAGTTTGTCAGATATGTCCGACTATCACACTGACAGAAAAGGAAAAAACGTGTGGAGTTAAATGAATGCTAAATATTTCTCTTCTAAACATGACATACCTATTCAGAATTTGACAAAAGCAACGGGGAAATGTCAAGAGAAGAGGAAAAGAGGATGCGATGCTTTCTCAAAAATGTAAATCGGCTTCAGCACTGTATTTTTTTTGGGAAGGTGGATGGATGTGTACTGTGTACGCGCTAGATTTTTTAAGTGTGCTGTCAAAGGCACGGCTTCAGCTTTCTGTTCGTTGACTACGATGATTATTGGGATAATGGAGGGACATGAGCAGCAATTTAGCGCTACTTAAAGCTGACAATTATTGTAACAACATTTTTTATTTATTGAGGTATAGTGAGCAAGACAAAGGAGAAAATGAGATGGCGCTCCTTTCATCATAAAAAATCATTAGTCAGTAGGTTAGCCCGCCGTAGTAAAAGTGCTCTACAGAGTTAAAGCCTAAGTAAAAAATCGAAAAAAGAAGAATTTTTTTAAAACATAAAATTTATAATTTAATGTCTACTTACTTAGACTTGTCGGAAAGACTGCATTATAATTTATTATAATTTTAGTCGTTTTCTCCCCTAATTTTTGACATGAGTAGCAATTTAGCGCTACTTAAAGCTGACAATTATTGTAACAACATTTTTTATTTATTGAGGTATAGTGAGCAAGACAAAGGAGAAAATGAGATGGCTCTCCTTTCATCATAAAAAATCATTAGTCAGTAGGTTAGCTCGTCGTAGTAAAAGTGCTCTACAGAGTTACTAAAGCCAAAGTAAAAAATCGAAAAAAGAAGAATTTTTTTTTAAAAATAAAATTTATAATTTAATGCCTACTTACTTAGACTTGTCGGAAAGACCGCATTATAATTTATTATAATTTTAGTCGTTTTCTCCCCTAATTTTTGAGTCCGATTTAAAGAGCAAAGACAAAAATGTGTCTTAACTTGAGAGTAAGGATCTTCAGTTATTTTTAGATTAATGGTTTACCTGCCTCCATTTTCACTCAAGTACTAATTTCTTTAAAAACTCTTGCTAAATCCACTTGAGCTATTTGAAATTCTTGCTATTTAGTATTTAGCACATCCCTAGCAATGTTGACAGTAAGAGCGATGCTGTCAAAATATAATTGATGGGCAGATAAGGGTGCTCATTGTCATCTCTCTCAGGATCTGCTCACTCCTCTTCTCATTCACTACTCCTTTTATTTTGCAATAGAAGCACACGGCGAAGTCCTCAACAAGTCGATTTTGATACTTTGTAAAAATTTCAGTCTTAAAAAGCACTTTAAACAGTTAGAACGAGGTTGACGAGCAATTTACACCTGTAAAGAAGAAATAAACTTTTATGGATAAGTATGACAGTGAAGTTGTTAAGTCGCGAGCAGCTACTTACTACTGCTCTCCCTCATTTGCTATCACTTTGTCTCTCAAACCGTCAGCGTTCATAATGTGTGTCCACCACGGATAATCCGTGATGACGTTATACCTAAAAAGATACTTTTTTAAAACGTAATGCGTTAGCATCCACTCAAGAAGTCGCTTTCATGACCGTTTTCTCATCAAATAAAGCCATAACAAGCGTATTCATCCGTTACGCCTTTAAAAAAAGATCTCCGCTTCAGGTTTTTATTCTTTGGTGTAGTAGTGACTTCCCCTTGTCCTAGAAATTAGCCATTAGCTTTTAAAAAGGAGTTAAATTTCACACGTTAGGAACTTGTCATTATTTTTAACTACCACATTCTGAATCAGCAGCTGGCAGATCACGTACCCTACCACCGCACCACTACCACTGATATTTATATTTGCAGGGATAATTATTCCCCAGCTTCTTATTCCAATTTAAAATTAACTACCAACTTCCATATAAGCCGAGTCTAAGGATCTCTAGTAATTCACAATGAAGCTCGTTCAAAGTCACCCATCTGCATAAGGTCCTCCGAAGATGTGTATAATAATAGGGGAGATCTTTTAAAATGATAAAGTGAGGCGAAAGCCATTATGAATGTCGTGCTGAAAGTTACTCTCCTACAGTCAAAATTCATCATCGTCCCAGCGAAAACGAAAATTTGTTTTCTGCTATCTCTTCTCTGTTGGCTCATGACAAATGAGCTAAGACAATTTAAAAAAGATAATAAGTATATTAATAAATTCAGTGTGTGTGTGTGTGCCATCTCATTTGCCGTGCACTTGGACTGGTACTTGTTGCTCTACGCAGTTGCGTAATGGGCATAATGTCCTCATCAATCAAAAAAGTGTAATAGCGCTATTCTGTTTTGATAGCATCAACTGCAATCTGTTATATAAGCGTATCTCCGCGCTATAACTCATAGTACCCACAACCCACACATACCTTTTTGTCGTTGATGACATATAAATCATGTCACAAAGTCACACACGTCCGCATTATACCAAATCGACACTTGTTAATTGCAATATAAATAATATTAAAATGCGAAATTAAATGCAAATTATGAAGGGATGGGAGCCCTCAAAGTGTAGCGCGGCGGGTTGTTAGTTGTGGTGACATGGTGGCCACATAGCCCACATTGTTTTATTAAGTCTCCTCTCGTTGTTATATTGCATCTTGCATCACATCGGATTTTATAAAGATGAAGGGGTAAAATCGAGATATTGACAGTTATTATAAGCACTGCTGCCCTCTTCCCTTATTTCGCAGTGGTGTGTGCTAATATAGCGTATGAAGTGCAAATAAACTTGCGTCACAGTGATTTATAAATGGTAGTACTCATCATGCAAATTTATTTAATCGCTATATATTTTGTAGAGGGGCCAGCACAAAAAATCAGAATTACTTTTTCTTAAAAGATGGGGACGAATTATGCTGATATATGCACCAAAAACATTCTCAATTACGATTACATAAAAAAAGTAAACATAAATGCGTTCATTTATAGCGATTGAATAAATTGAAGCCGTATTGATGACAAAAAAGAGGAGAAGAGCCAAGAGATGGCCATCTCTTAAAGAATAATAAATCCAAAGGAGAACGTAGATATATAGATTTTTAAAAGGAGCCTTTTAGGAGGGCTCTATTTGCATTTACTACCACACCGCATATGTTTCCCTTACAACTGCAGCCAACTTTTCAAAACACATTTTTTTTCACCGAGAGCAGCACACACAACCTCTGTAATTGGAGGGATCACATACACGAATGTTAATTATTTTTGGTTATATAAGGTTGACAGAAATGGCAAAAGGGGCTATCATAACATGACTTTATTGCATAAAAGAAGAGTACCAGAATGAATTAGTTTGTTGTTGAGAGCACATAGCAAGCACCAAAGCAAAGCTGACTGCTTCTTTGGGTGATCAAGGAAAGAAAAAGTGAAATATGGACATGTACCTATAAGTAAAGTCTTGGAGTGGGGCACCAAATAACATCCTCCTCCACATCTGCCTACTACCATCACACGCAAAAAAACAAGCTGAGCGACCCTGTGTCCCATGTAGTTTCAGTGCGAATCAGAAGAGTGCAAAAATTACTCATTCATGACTTGGAATTTGTCATAAAAAGGAACATGTGTGAGTACAACTACACTTAATTCAGACAGGTAGAGGCTACTTACTACACACCATTTTTTGTACGGCGGTAGTAAAGGAAAAAAAGCCACTTTTTTATGGTTTGCGCTGAATTATTATTGACATAGGTAAATCGCTATATTTATTGGTCCATCGTCGTGAGATGTGCCATTAAACAGTTTGAAAATATATATAATTTTTCAGTTTTACCACCCGCCCTTCCTCAGAAGCCCATAGACAAGATCAAGACAACCGACAATGCAAAGTTATCACTTGTCAATCCTCCTTCTCTCTCTTATTGAAAATGCTTTATTAAAAGTCATAATTTTTTTCCCTTTCACTGTCTCCTCAAAACAACAAAAAAATTCTTCAAGGTATAATATGGGAGGGAAGACTATATAATATGAGTGTAGCAAAATTCCTGTGGAAAAATTTTGTTTTTAGGTAATGGAATTTGTAATTTTTGTAGCAGAGTTTACGCCTCTTCTTTAATATAAATGTAAATTCATTATTTTACACGTAGGTAGATCCTAAATTGACATGATCTCTCAATATATTACTTTGTTTTCTATGGAAGGGTTTCGCTAATTGCAATTTTTGCAATAGGGTCGCTGTCTCTTCCAATGTAGAGTTTAGTGAGTGGAGTTCATCCACTCTCTCGAAAAAAATACTACTACTAATTGTAGCTCGACACAGCCATTAATTATATCATTGTGTTTAATCTAAAGCGCAATTCAAGACAATTTGTACGAGAGCAGAGAAGAGGGGAGTTATTCCATTCAAAATTTAGGACAATTTTTGAGCAATGAACTTACAAGCGCGTACACAATAACAGAGACGGACACTCCAACTTCAGTCTCCATCTCCAAGCTCCAAAAAAAATTTGTCTTCCTCTTTCGTACACTGACTTTTTTAATAACAGCGCTTCGCGAGCTGTACTCCGTACTGGTGCAGTGTGCCACTCTCAACAAAAAAATCTTTTTTTTGTGTGTCTATTTAACGAGCATTAAAGTATCCGTAATCAGAGGAAGAGCTATAACAGAGCGTGTCCTGTCTGTAAAAAAATCTTTTTTTTTGTGTGTCTATTTAACGAGCATTAAAGTATCCGTAATCAGAGGAAGAGCTATAACAGAGCGTGTCCTGTCTGTTTACTTTGCTCCCTGCGCATGGGTTGGGCCTTTTGGGTGACACATTCGCAGTTTAGTAGACCAGCTTTTTTTTAAAAACGAGCCCTTCCTTCGCATCTATAATGCGATAATGTGCACACCGCACCGCAGTATGTGCCCAAACACCAAAGACGAAACGATGTCCTTCTTTTTTTCCTCTATTGTGTTTTCGTGTTCCTCGAATCGTAATACAAATTGATATTTAATGACTTGACATCAACTAAATAATCTGCTTTTTTATGAATAGGTCATGCTTTTTTTTGTTCACTGGGATGGACCCATTTTACACGTTTTATTGTTGAATCATAATACTGCTATGTTACGCTTTATGTGGTAAGTGGCAAAAAAGAAACAAGTTGATGGCTAAAATAGTAGCTGGTTTCTGTTGGGATATTGCAGATATAAAATGGTAATGGTTTTTCACAATTCTAAACGCATTCCGGAGTCCTCGAGTTTCTGCAGCAATCCGACTCTGATATTTTTTACAGCTCTGCGAATATATTTTTTTTATTTCGAAATTTAACTTCTCAAAGTGGACAAAATAGGAAAAAGTAATGGGGATTTTATACAAAGCATGGTGCGCACATTTCTAGGGGGTAGAGTGAATGACAGAGACATGTTGAGTCCTACAAATTTGCTTGTTTTTTTTACTAGACTCCCTCTTAAAAATAAGCATCATTAGCATCGTAAAACGGATTTTTTTGGATATTTAAAAAAAAAGTATGCAAGCTAGACAAATTGTTTGCCTTTACCACATTACCACACACCCCTAAAAGCGTGTAATAATGGCGAGTGTCTTTTAAGAAACAAAAATGTGACTGATTTTTTCCACTGCGGTCACTTTACTTCTCCACAGTCCGTGTCCCTGATTAGCTCATAGAAAGCTTGTAAAAGAACAGGCACATATGCATTTTAATTATTATTGCACAAGTTCCACATTTGGAATGAACTGCTCAGAGGGTTCAATTTTTTTTCTCTTTTTACTCTCACGCACTCAGCACAAAGAGATAGAGTTACTTTATGCAAAAGAGACGAAATGTGTGAAGGAGGAAAAAAATAATAATGGCTAGCTTGCTGATTCCTGCCGACTCAGAATGGAGTTATATCATTGTTCACTTTGGACATCACTGGCCCTGCAAAAATGCACCATTATCTACGACATCTGGCCATCTCACAATAGCTACACAGTTGGGATAATACCACACAGCCATTGTAAAAATATATAAATAAATCTTAAGAGAAATACATATTTTTTGCATGTGCATACATATGGAAGCTCGTATGTGCTCCTGCTCCTGTTATTTTTACGTTTCTGGCCATGATTCATAAAAAAAGGAAAAAAATGAGATTAGGGTGGAATGTGCTGATATAACATATTCAATTCGTGTAATATTTTTGAAGCAAATCAGCGAATGTAAGATCTTGTACAGATTCCCTTTTTTCCTATGCTTGCACACATTGTCCACACGATGTACTGACAAGGCGATAAATGGGAGAAAAAAAAGTGTAGGGTTTTATTTGACTAAAAGGGTTTTTGAATTGCTATTGTCCCTATTTGTCGTTTTGGTGTGTAGATAGTTCGTGTGTTGGTCGATTTACATGTAGCTCGCTTTATTTTTCAAAGATGAACACATTTTTAAACGATAGAACAAATTGGTTTGCTTGTTTCATTTAATGCTAACATGCTCGCCGCAACCATGATCAGGCAGTTTGATGATGCTGTAAAAAATCAAAGCGCGGTGATGTTAGTTGGTCGACCTTTCATTTTTTAAAAATAGTTTTGGTTTCGTTGCAGTAGTAGTGGAGTAGTATGTGATCCGCGCATGAAAAGTGTCGTTTCATTGCATAACGTTTAGTAACAGTAAAAGTGTAGACGGAGAGAGCAGACGAGAAAAAAAACTACACACACGGAGAACAGATTTTCCACTGATTAAAATATTTTTTTCTCGCCCATATGAGCAAACCAACGGCGGACATTGGCACAGGAAGCAAGCTATTTAAGATAGACCAACACAGAAGTTTGGAATTTGTGCATTTTCAAAAAAAAAATTATTTCGACTAGTAGATAACTAGTGCATGTTCACCGTTTCCCAGTTCAGTATTAAGTGAAATGCACAGTGCTGCACAAGGATACATTCCGTAACTGTGGTATATTTTTTGAATAAAAATAATTTTGATGTGGCTCATTTGTGTGAATCAGATCGGCTACAATCATAACCAAAATGATTCTAGCATCAGACCTTGAGCATTGCTACCGCCACTCGAATTCCTACTACAATTTTAAATTCATTAGTGATCCCCTAGTTGTTTCTAGAGTGGTGAACGTGACCGTGAAAGCTACAACAATTTTACTACTAATTCTTGCTAGTCGTTTGGCACTCGTTCAGATTTTCAGGGGAGCTTCGTACATCCAAGGGAAAATTATTTTAACTTTGTTTCAATTAATTCATGAAATTGTGGTGCGGCTGAGAAGGTAAAAAACTCACAAATGTAAGGATGCTACCTGCATGCATGCAATTTCCGACATTAGCGAAAAAACCCCGTGAAAAATACTTCGAGCTTAATTATCTAGTCATTTATGTGCTTTTGCATGATTGACCAAAATGAATTGATTAAATTTTCGGAGATTACAATCGCCAGTCAGTGATTAATGTTTTGAAAAGATGAAAAGCAAAAACTTTGCTGGGATCCGACCAAAAAAAAGTTCATGTGTAAGCAAAAAGGAGCTCTCCCTAATATGCCGAAAAATTGCAACTGCTTTTTGGTTTACCACCACCACCATCATACTACCTCCTTCACGTTTGTTACCTAATAAAATTCCTTTTCTTTCTTCTATTGTTTACTTACTGATTGTGATTACTCACCTCAATTGTTGCTATTTACATTGTTTACTGTGCTCTTCAGCAAACTCTTCAAATTGCAATGCAAGAAACCCAACTCCATTTTTGAGACTGCTTTGTTTGCCGAAATCATTCAATCAGTCAGTGTTTTCTTTCCTTCTCAACGTTTCAAACGCTTCATCGTCCCTTTGTTACTCAAGTTTCAGTGTGAAGATTGATTGTGCGCTTTTTATTTGTTTATTGAGCAAAAAGAAGCTTACCAAAAGAAGCAATGAATGAATAATCAGAGGTGGTGCTGTGTTGTAAAGTGAAAAAGGATAGGTTTTTATGAGGCTGTGAAAGAGAATTTTTTTCTGCTTAGCACCGCACGCTGCAATTTCACCCCAAAAAAATTCCTCAAAGTTCACACCCGCCGCCAGTACCGGAATTAATTATAGCTAGGGTTTTATGGTTTTTTCTGGTTAGATTAGAATAATTTATGGATGGGACTTGTGATGTTGTGTTGTGTGACATTATCGCCTTTTTCTCATGTATTGCATTTTGTGCCTAGTTTAAATGCCGAAATATTTTTTTAAAAACTCATTTGTTGCATAGAAATAATAGATTTCGTATTCGTATACCGTCATGTTATTGCGAAAGCCAATGAAGCTGACGAAACCGAAAGGGAACGTACTTATGATGCTGTGTGAGCACATGCTCAAATTATCGCTTCCATCATTATCGCCTTTTTCTCATTTATTGCATTTTGTGTCTAGTTTAAATGCCGAAATATTTTTTAAAAACTCATTTGTTGTATATAAGTAAAAGATTCTCCGTTATTGAGGTAGCCTACGAAGATGACAAAACCGAATGGGAACGTACCTAAAAGCGATGGAACTTATTTGATTGTTTTAATAAAATTTACTCTTGTTTTTCCGCTTTGACCTGTGAAAACTGTGCATTGTACATGTGAAACCAACCAACTTTACCTTTTCTCTAAAGTCCTTCAGCCTGAGCGCTCTAGGAAAATTTACTTGTGCTGGCAATGTTGGCATGCACTTCCGCCGTGTTGTATAGTTTTTCTAAGCGTCTTGCATGCGTTCAGCAATTTGCTTGCTAGCTGTTGATGATGATGCTGATGCTACAATCAACTTTTCCAAGCTGGTTTTCTGAGTTCCGCAACAGCCTCAGGGTAAATCTGGAATCCCGGAAACTGCTAAACAGCCCCATTATGAGCAAAACTGCGATGATCTGCGCTTGAAAAGTGACTTAGCGGTACTCTACTGCACACTCCAGCATATGTAAATTGTTAAATTGCTGTGAAAATTCTCATGCGTGTTAGTGGTTGCATAACTGTGGGAAAACTGCAATCTGTAAAATGCGTGCAATGAGTAACAATCACGGATCAACATCTTAATTGCAATTATCCTCTGTTACATTTTTCCCTGTCCAGGCAATTTAACTTAATTTTAAAAATTATAGAAAAAAAACGTTTTCCCTGTCTTTTTTACCCTTCTTCTTTAGAGAGCACCCAACCAGCAAATTTTTTATGGGATAAGTATTGGTCATAAATCCAAAGTTGTAATCGTAAATAAACTGGCTATTTAGTGTGATGCTTTCCGCTTTTTATTCCTGATTGAAATCTCTACCTTCTTCGGTAACGCCTCTTCCTCCCAGCCAATACTATTCAGCCCAGTCAGCATGATTCAAAGCACACACATTGACTATCGGTGTTGCGCCCTTTGCAGGTTTGCCCTTTACTTTCTCTCTTGTTAACCCAAACATACATATTACATTTTCGTATATATTTAATTTCATTTCAACTCTATAAAAATAAAGTATCCTTTAACAACCCTCAGAACTTGAATCTTTCAAGCAATTTAAATGTAATAAAACTGTCCATTAATTCTACTTGATTAGTACCATAATTTTACACATATGATCCTATCTCACCCCCAAAAACTTTTTTTTTATATCGGTGAGCTATACGTGGTGTACGTCGACGAGCCTCCAACTCTCTGCTCTGCTAACTATACTCGCTCACTTTAATCAATCTCGTGAAATGGGTATCCCTACTGTAAAAATACGACAGATATTTTACTTGCATTGTCGTACTTACTGTCAAAAGTCAGAAATAATCTTGATATAATACCGTCACTGCAACAGTCAATAATTATTTTTTATGCTTGAAATTGAGATGTGTATCGATTGAGGTCAGCAAACGAATAATCTTTATTTTTTCAAAAACTGATGCAGAGATATAAGATTTTCGTCTCGAGTTGCAGACTCTAAACAGACCACATTACACTACTATATTGGCATTGTCACAAAAAATATACCAAATTGCAATTGCTTTGTTCATTGTTCAGCCAACATCATCAGTACAATATTACCAATTGTAATTGTATTTCTTTTTGACACCACAGCTTTTTTTTACAAAGCACTTTATTTTTTCTTACTAAAGGAAAAAGTCTGCGCCAGCTAGTTAAGCCCTTTAAAAATGTATTATCATTTTTTTCTTCTTCAAAGATATCACCATCACCAGTAAAAAAAATATTATTGATTTCATCATGTGAGCATATGATATACTGTTATGAAGGAAATTTTTCTTCATTTTCAGCCATCAAGACAATATTTTTACTTTTTGCAAACTGCCCGAGCTTCTCCTCCTTCCTCACGACTGCGAGCAAACGTGTACACGCTGCTGCTCTGTGCTACCCTTCATTATCATCTGTCTGGTAAAATGAGCAGCAAAAAATAGCCATCCTGATCCTAATCATAACTATTATTTGGCTACTTCAGAGAGTAAAATAGATATCACTGGTTACTATTTTTCACTTCATTTACCCCCAGCAGTAGTAGTACCCAGGCAAAACAGGAATAGCTCCACTGTACGGCAGCTTTATACGCATTTCATCGCTGAAATATTTCTCATTGAACCAGGCACAATCTTCTTGTCACTGGTCATCATCATCGTCGTCAACGAGTAGAACCAGCTAGTTTATTTTCTGCCTTTGGCAAAAATGCGTAGCAGCAAGGAAAAATATATATTTTTTGCAGTCTTCTTATTATAGTAAAGATTATGGTACGCCGTAAAGAAGAAAAAACAAGCAACAGTACTTTCTGCATGCAATAAATATACCGAGAATCACGACTTTTACTTGGATGTAGCCCTCTTAGAAAAAGTTAGGGTAAGCAGGATGAAGAGAGGAGCGAAATAAAGTCTTCTGAAAAAAATATCCTCTCATTAGTGAAACTCACCGTGAGTGGAGCACCGGCCGAGAAGTTGAAAATGGTGATTATTACATAGAAAAGTATTTATCAGAATATTTTTTTTCTTCGTACTTTTCTGTGATACAGCTACGAATTAGTATATAGCTCCGCGCATGAGTCCTGTACATTGTTATTAGGTAGATATGACAGGTTATATTGTTGGGGATGGGATGCTGCTGTGGCTTTAAATATAAAGAAAGTTTATTCCTGTTTCATGCCAGGCGTGCATAAAAGTGATTTTTTTTCTACTTCGACTCGTATTTTTTTCACGCTAAAAATTGACTAGAATCTCTTCCATGTGTTGACAAGACTCTTTTCTTCCCGAATGAACAAGTTCTATTGATGGGCTGGGTAGGTATTCATATTTAAAGTTTGTAATAACTCATCTATAACTTTTTTAAATAATATATATATTCTGCCCGGTGCTCTTTTACATTGGAACAGTTCCCAATGAAAATAATTCATATCCAGTCCTGTACGAAGAATAAAAAAGAATGCTTTCGCCTCAAGAGAGAAATGAAAGTCTAACCAAATACCAAACTCCTAAACTGGGCATGTTGACTCTATTATAAAATGCACATAGTAATCATTGTGGAGGAGATAATGGTTGCATAAGCGCACAACTGCCCATCGGCTAAATGCATACTTTGCAGGAAAAAAAGGTAACTTCTTCAAAGAGAACTCTTAATTTACGGCATGTGTCTCATAAATTAGAATATCGACTTCGAGTGTTTATACTACACTGGCCAAACCCATAATAAAAAATAATATAACTTTTCTGTACAAGATCGAGTTCGTTGTAAACTCCGCTCTAAACTCAACTGTCAAATGGGCATTGTGGTGCTGTAATTTTTAACAACTTTAAAGATTAGGCAAACAGGACAGGAACCTCTTCTTGGTCTTGTTTTTAGGTACGAGTGAAACAGTTCACAGTTCCTAGAATAGAAAAATGGAATGCAGAAGTACTGTTTTATTCACGGCGGTTATCAATATCATTGCACCGCATAGTTGGCAAAGGCAGGGCAATTTAAATACCTCCGTGTTTCGTGTGTTTTCGAAAGCATAAAAGATGCGAAATCGAAAACATGGCTATCGGCAAAAGTAAGAGTTTGATCATTTGACGAATGACTAATGAGCAGTCTGAAAATAGTGTCAGCATTTTAGCTCTCGGGATAAGGACTAATGAATAAATCAAACGGTCAATTTATAATATTTTTTTGTTATTAAGTACATTAGAAAAAAGTCATTTGCTCACTTTTACGATGTGTTTTAGAGTGAATTTTTTTTGAGTGATGAGGCACTTGATATTTTGCCATTGTCCAAGCAATTAACGTAATGTATGCGGCAATTCTCATAAATAAATTTTCTCCTTGATTTGACATGCTTCATCCATCGTTATATCGAAGGAAAAAACGGTCACACACAGAGACGATCTTTTTTAGCGAATATTTATGTGTTCATTATCTCTTTTTGCAATTATAAAAATGGTGATGGCGCAGACACGAGCTGACGTTTTTTGTCTTGAAAAGCTTACTCATGTGTACAGTTTTAAAATCTTATCATCGGTTGCAGTACAGTTGACCATCCATCACTTAAGATTTCAGGTGATGGATAGCGTTTTTCAGTAATTTGGTGAAAAACTGGCGGCTGCAGAGAAAAGGCATTTGAGAATAAAATGCACCTTTAAACCCCCAAAGGGCGATAATTCGAAACTCTTTTTTATATTTTGATGAGATGAGCAGCGAGCAGCTTGCAAGTGTCACACCTAAACGTACAAAAATGGGCATTTGTATAAATCTGCAGTGAAACTTGGTACATGCCTTTGACAAAAATGTATTTGTAAATATGTAAACGAATACATATAAATATATTATTTTATTGCTGATTACAAAACCGCAAGACACGATAGCCTAAAGGCATATTGTAATAGTTGTAGAAAGAAACGCGAGGATAATAATAAGACGAAGATTTTCAGCATACTTTCGCAATTTGTTGTGGGAGTAGACTCTAGTCTTATAAGAGGATTCTCTCCAAGATGCCAGCCTGCCTCCATCATGTTCCCTTTTAAAAAAGGAAAATGGCAAAAACCAGTTTTTTTTCAGAACCACACTTCCCAAATTCACCACAACAGATATTTGTATTCATCAAGTGACAGAAAAATAATACTTTACAAAGTAAATGAAAAACTCTCTCCAAACTCAACATCAACTCCAGTGGGTCGTCCCGTACTGGCAGTACAACAATGCATTACATTCCTTATTGCCTTTCGTGGCAGGTTTTATGGAATACCTACCTGCTTTCCTCACAATGATATGCATGCTTTCGCCGTTTTAACAATCCCGTACATGTGTCCACTATTATTTCGCTGAAAAAGCGAAAGCCAACAAAAAACAGACTCATTTGACTAAAACATTTTTTGGGGAATTTTCATACTCCCGAGATTCGCTATCGCTAAACCCATCTTCAGGTTTTTTTTACCTTGTCATGTCACTATCACTTTTATTAGTGTGTAAAGAAAACAGATGATGATCAGCTTGAGAGATCGTCGACATTATCAGCTGGCCCTTTGTTCTGTAGCGAACAAAGTTTATTCTCCGCCAAGATAAGGAAATGACTTCACATAAAGCAGCTTTGAGACTAGCAATTTTTTCAGATAATTTATGTGATTTGCTAAATATGCGTTTTATGCTTGGCGAATAAATATAGCTAAATCAGAATAATATTATTATCTTCCCGGATTCACTCTGTGAAAGAAATTGTTTTTTCTCAAAAAGTACAAATCACATTAAAATGGATCGAAGAAGCATGTACGCGTACAGAAAAGATGGTCCTCAACACATATCAATAAATTAAATCCTTTATAAGACATGATTATAGCAGATAAGTGAATAGTGAATCAGATATGGTACTCGAATTTTGTTTCGAAATTAAAATTTACATCGCCCTCCTCACAGTGTACACGTATTTGAAGATGAAGACTTTTTTTGTAAGGAAAAAATATCAAGATAACTGTACCACAATAAATAGGGAAGAAGATTAGATTCCCGGATTTACATCATGTACTCAAGTGTTTAGCTGTCAGGCAAAAGATACTTTGCCTGCTGCACAGTTAAGAATCTTCAAAAGCGATCTTATGACCTTTCTGCTGAAAGGCATACTCTGCTTTTCTGTTTATATAATAATTTTTAATTTTTTTTGGCTGTGCGTATAAATTCACATTTTTTGCACGCTGTCTTTGGAGAGGTCCCGATTTTCAAGCCTTGTAAGGGTCGAATCCGATGATTATCTTGTCACTCCGACTTATCAAATTGAATCGGATTTTTTTATTTCTGAGTTATGTACAAAAAAACTAAGTTTTTCTCATAATGTAACGTTTTAAGTAAATTCTTCTTCGTTTTACCCCAAAATCCTAACAAAAATTCCTGCTTTGTGATGAAATGAGTGGCAGCACTTAAAACATATTTTTTGTCTTTTTAACCATATAATTCTCTCCCACCTACAGCTTCATGTAATGGCATTTTTTGTACTTAACCCCAATAACCCTTTGCTATTATTTTCATATTAAGAATCCTCCTTGCATTGAAGTTCCATATTGCTTTTATTACCGTTACATTTTTAGTAAAAGAGCTGAAAAAAACGTTATGGACAGTTTGATGGCTGCAGTAAGTATTTTAGCATATATTTAGAAAAAAAATTATGATAATAAAATCGAGATGAATTGAGGACTTTTGAGAATGGCGTTGGCGGCGCTGCTCAGCGAAATGTGGAATACTTTAATTTTTAACAACTTTGCGAAAAAAAAATAAAGATCAGTGTAGGCTTTTTGCAGTGACTACATTAAAATATTTAAAATGCTTTTGCATGGAATAATAATGAGCATAAAATGAAACATTTTTAACTTTATTTATTCAGTTGATACACATCTGGGCTGAAGTTTCCCAAAAAAACTAATAATTTTTTTAGTATGTCACAATTTGCGTCATTTCTGATCTCCTATTCTGTCCATTTTTTCATCTAGGAAATTGAGACGAGACTGGTGGAAGACAAAATTATGCACAGCTTGTGTATCTCCACTTGGACGGTTCCTATCTCGGGGAGGGACCTGCCCTCAGTGTGGGCTTCGAGTTTGCAAAAACTGCAGAAGCGAGTCTCAGTCGGGAGCATGGGTCTGCGTACTCTGCAGCAGCGATGGAATGTAAGTGAAAAAAAATATTGAATACTTATCTTGCCGACTCATCAACTCCTATTTGATGTCAATGTCATTACAATAGCCCATCAGTTATGCAACATTAACTTGACACGAAAATGCCGACGTATATGAACTTTACAATTTGTAAATTGCATCGAGCACACCATTATTTTTGAAAAAAAAATTTCTTATTGCATCTTGCAATCATTATTTTTATGAAAGGTTAAAGGTTTGCAGAGTAGTGAAGATTTTTTGGGTTTGACTTCACGAGAATGACTTGAAAGCATGAAAATCGTTGTACTTGCAACTTGTAGTATTTGAAATTAACCAATTTATTACTTGCAATCTTCATAAAAAATAATTTTAATTTCTTGCTGTAATACTACCCATTATGCTGTTACGAGGGTCACCTTTTAAACAAATAAAACATGATCTATTGCATCATGTGTCATCTCATATCAGCTAGGAATCATCGTACGCTCATGTCACTCCTCATGAATTTTATTTTATTTTTCACTAAAATGAGTACAACTCAGACTCCTTCACGTTTTCTGCAGTTGTCAGTTCTCTTCCCAAATAAGGAAAGTTACAACTACTGCTGCATAAGACTTCAGTAGTGTCTTGTCCAAAAAAATGACTACTGTTTTTTAAACTGAATAAATAAATTTGCGATGAGTTCCTTCTCTCTAGCACTTGCGAATAGCATTTAGCTGAGGAGTGATGATTTTTTAAAAAATTTTAAGGTGAAATTTCAAGGTGTACAGATGATTAATAATTTTCTAGATAGTATAAAGCCCCACACTTTGCAGCAGGCGTGACGCAAAAAGAAAAAAATAGCAAAGTTGAAAAGGCAACAACAATTACCTAATAAATATGGTTGATTAAAACCATCCCAGAAACATGCTTTCATCATTCGAATTACTTAACTGTTGGGTAACGCAATTTAAGACATTTTTTCTGTTTACTTTTGAAAGCTAAAAGCATTCTATTTAGAGACTACCTACGCACTGGAACACATATTTTCACACTGTCAATAAATTCATGTCAATGATCTTTGGTCCAAAAGCGCAATGATACGCTGAATGCAGAATATTATGTTAATTTTAGTCCTCGCTAATTGAACGGATAAATACACAGAAATGGCGAGGCGTCCAAAAAAAATTGTTTCGTACATGAGTAATTGCTAAAGGCCCCCTACCGCGCTTTCAGTTTTACTAATAATGGACCACTATTGACAAAATCTGAGCTTACATAAGCTTATCCCTTTCCATGAATGATTTTGCAAAAAAATAACATTATCTAAAAGGATTGTGCAAACAATGGCTATGGTATGGCTCGAAACAAAAAAAACTTTTCACTTTTACCTTCTCTACCCCTACTACTAAAGTAATATTTTTTTTGAATCCGCCATTCCACCATAGACTAAAGACTAAAGGTGTGTACCTTGTTGGGATAATGATGAGCTTTCAGTTTTACTAATAATGGACCACTATTGACAAAATCTGAGCTTACATAAGCTTATCCCTTTCCATGAATGATTTTGCAAAAAAAAATAATATTATCTAAAAGGATTGTGCAAACAATGGCTATGGTATGGCTCGAAACAAAAAACACTTTTCACTTTTACCTTCTCTCCCTCTACCAAAGTAATATATTTTTTTTGAATCCGCCATTCCACCATAGACTAAAGACTAAAGGTGTGTACCTTGTTGGGATAATGATGATTTGATTGCCCAATCTTAAATGCTAATCAAGGAAGCTGAAAATATAACGAAGAGATTCGATTTTTTTAAAAAGGAGTATTTTTTCACCTTTATTGTTCTAACAACTATCCCGTAGGTACGTTTAATAAGTGTTATTAAAAGGAGTTAATGAAAAGTGCCGTGGGTGCGTCTATTATTGATTGTCTCATCTCACTCCAAAATTAGGGCATCATTAGCTCCTCTGATTGTTATCCGTTGGCTCTACACACAATGAATGTAGATCATTATCATACTAATGCAACTAGTAGGTAGACGACAAGTGAAATAGCACAGTTTTTATGCTTATTTTTTTTGTCGCCACCCACGAGAAACATCTAACAAAAAATATTGTTAGGGAATTTTCTCGACATTTTTTTCTCTCCTTCACCGCCTTTATTTGGCTGGTGGTGTAGCAATAAATAATTTCAATGTCAGAGACAATTACGCGTGGAATGTATCGGAGAACGTGTGAATTGCGACTTGACGACTATTTATCTTTTGCCCAATACAATTTAGCCCTTTGCCAACACGCATTCAGCTCACTTCTCACTTTCAATTTTTTTTTCTGGCTCTCCTCTCAAAAGAGAAAATTTAGATGACTCCCATCACTCGAGATAAGATGTAAAGCGATCGTTTTTTGCCAAAGTAAAAAAAAATACTTGAAAAGTCCCCTCTAACGCCATCTCAACAACCCATCCATAAATAAACATTGGCAGTTGCACATTGGCAGAGAGTCGCTATATTTAGCGAGGTTCTGGAAAGTGTTCAAGATATTTTTTTATTTGAATAATTTGTCAGTTTGTTTGCATCAGTAGCCCTACTTGTGTGCTTGGAACTATGTAATTTATGGCCATTAACAGTGCCGTAAATACCTTAAGTAAACTTAGTAAATAATTATTTAGATAAAGATTTTTGTGTGTGAAATCCCTTAAACGGACTGAACACTTTTTTATTTACGCCCTGAGTGATTAACTTGTTTTTCCTTCTTCCAGGCCTTCAGACGACTTGGCGAAAACAACGAAAAGCCTAGGAAGGGACTCACGCTCAATAAGGCGCTCGTGGACGATTTCAAGTATGTCGCTGAATTAAATAAGAAACTTTTTTATCAGAAGAATCCAACTTTTGCCTATTATGCATGTTGTGACATCAGAGCGTACACACAAAGTACAACATTGTCACATTTTTTCAAAAAAAAAACAATTTTTTCCCATGAAGTCTATATTTGTCCGGAGATGGGGAGAGTGCGACATGTGGCGACTACCATGTGGCTCATTAATTCTTCCCTTTTGCCTTTACAGAACATGCGGTTGGATGTTGCTCATTGTCATAATTTTTCAAGTGTTTGTTTTTTTCAATGCCACCCATATCAATATCACCTTTACAACTATTATTGCTGCCTAAAACGCCAAATTCCCCAAAAATTGCCAGAGCACGTTTTACATATTGTAATGTTAATGGATGCGTTTTGTGTATTTAGCCAGCAAACAAAGAACACCCACAAGCAACACATTAAAAAGAAAATTATGCCCCTAAAAACATTAATGCCAGGAGTGTATTTCTCCTGTTTACTACGCAAAATAATATTAGTTTTGCCATCTGAGCGAATTTGCTTTTTTTGTCCGGTACAAATTTCCCCTTTCTCTAGCAAATTTACGGCTGGCCACGTAATCCGTAGATGATAAATTAAATTGACAAGCCATTTAAGACCACTTAAATAACTTTGTAATTGACAGGGATGGATGTATCTCAAGATTTAGTTTTTTGAATTGCATCACTAGCAAAAAAATAAATTTGAAAGGTGAATGCGAGAAAAGCAAGAGAGAATAAGTACGATTCACTACTGCTATGGCTTGCCGGATTAAATAGGGAATGATCAGAGTCGGAGATGGAGAGGAAGGAGGAGGCAATTTGGGACTAAGGATGAAAACATGAAAAGACAATAAATGTTTTATGTTAATGACTCTTTACCATGTTTTCTCGACTGGCTGCATCAAAATTATTATGGCTTCCAGTTATTTACGAGAGCTGTGCGCTCATTTATAAGTATGGCTGCTGGCACCACCAAATAAAAAAAATGTGCTTTTGCTCTGCCACAATCTTGCAGATCCGCAAAGAGCCCAGACAAACTCGCCCATTTTGAAATCCTACACAGTCTTATACCCCGAGGAAGGTGGAGTGATGACCGATGGTGGAAGTGGGAGTTGCATTGACGGTGGACCTGGTAACGGCTGCAGCATGAGTACAGGTCGTCTTTCAACATGGGACGATGGCGGCATCGACAGAGATCCTTCTTCAGGTTCTACTAGAAATAAAAGACTAGCTATTAGGGACGATCGAGACCTTTTTAGCTTACAGCTCACCTTTAGCTTTTTAATCGAACTGTATAGTCATAATAAAAAAATTATAAAAAAATTATTGCAGGACGTCATCATCATCATCACCATCATCACCACCGTCTTCAGCAACAAGGGGGAGCTGTGATCAATCAAAGGAGTGGAGTTGGCACTATGACTGGCGGGGTGAGTAGAGACAACTGTAATGGAATTGTTGACAGCCCGTCCCAGCCCCGACAGTTTCATTCCCTCCCGAGAATGAGTAGCACGGCGACTGGAGGCCTCTCATTATTTGCACCGTCATCCTCTTCACCTTCTTCCGCGGCTGCGAGGGCCACAGCCAGCAAGGCTGGAAAGAGAAACTTTCATTCCGAATTTGATAAAGAAAGTAAGTACATCTTTAAATGCAATCTGCTTAATCATGCACCAGACAAAAATTATGATGTCATTCTAACTCTGCCAACGCCATAAAAAATTTACTTTTATGAGTAGCGCCAGATAAACTCTATAAAACTGAAATGAGGTCGATCTATGACTGTCGCGTCGTGAACGTTATCATGTAAAAGCTCAGCTTTTAACTTACATCTTAATCTTATCTTGAAACCTTGAATGTAAATGTGCTGCGTAATCGAAAAGCGAAATGTTGATGATGAATGCACTCACATACATAAGTATAATCAATCGCTCCACTTAATCAGAGTTATTAAATGAGCAGCACTTTAATACTGATGCTCAAATGCTAATGGCTTCAGCGCTCCTTTAAATCTTGTACTGCTCCATATTCATTCTCTCGTTTTATCTGTCCATGGAGCATCTTCATGTCTTTAAATGCCACCTTGAACCAGTGACAGTCGCAAGAAATTTAAGTGGAGAGCTTCCTAATGATGATTTTATTCTTGTGAAAGGTGACCTTATAGTAGGTAATTATCAGTATAATGTTTTTTTGCGCATTTTTACTATGAACTTGTCGTGTAGGAGGTGGGGCGCTACTCATCTTCCTTCACTGCTTGTCACTGATTTGTACTTAGGCGTTGCTGCGAAAATAAGTTGAAATCCTCCTTGAGAAATTGCAAATAGTTAAATCAGAAGAGAGCGAGCGGACATTGGTTTTCCTAATAGGTATCTGCTGATGATCAATAGCCTCGGATTGTATAATTACGTACACCGCCATTGCACTTCTACCTTGTAACCTGCACACTGTTGGATGGACTGCTCATTCGACAGCCTCGAGGAAACATTTTTGTGCAAAACGCCCTGCGCTTGATCTCCAAATCCAAGTTATAACAAAAACGGCACAGAGTGCACAAATGTATTTACCTACACCAAAAAAATGATAAGAAAAGGCTTAGACCATGTACGACGAAATCAAATTATTGCTTTGCTGTCCTCCTGTCATAGGTGCGCGAACAAAAAAAAGAAGGAATGAACTTTCCAGGTGGTGTTCCTCAGTGACGAGGATCATCACGGCGCTACGGAGGTGGAATCTAGCATAAATAGGTTTGCACACCAATTTATTATGAAAAAACATCAACTCATCGTTTTGAATTATGATTATGCAAACGGATTTGACTGAAATGGGAAAATGAGCTTTGGGCAAAAATGATCTTGATCGAATTGCCTTTTAATGGGGGTGGTGGGAGAAAATTTTGTAACCGGAGAAGTGCACGCTCACTGTTGAGTTGCATTTTTGCACTGGTGAAAAATCTAATGCGCACACACACGGGGAGGATATATGGGATTAGAATTTAGGATACGTTTCAGATAAATAGCTCAACAGCCAAAAACATCTCCACAAAAATTTGTTCTTTTTTTCTGGTGTCTGGTGGGGGGAACGTTCTCAAAACTTGCAGTTTGCAATTGGGCGCGTAATCTGCGAATGCAAATGAGCATTTAAAAGCTATCTATAGGAGTAAAAAATGATTTATAAAAGTGAGTAATGTCCTGTACACATTTGGAATCATGTCATTACTAGAAGTTTATATTTTTTTGTCGATGTGAGTCGTTATCTTTGGTCATTCAACTCAAGTTATGGAGTGTACATTTAAAATTCAAAAATTGATTTTTTTTCGCTGGGTGGCAAAAGCTTTTTAAAAAACTTATATGAGAGTTCATGGGTTCATCCCACTAAAGAAAAAAAAATTTTCTACCTGTCCCAGCATGTAAACTGATCTCGGCAAAAATCTCTTCCATTGAGTAATCTAATGAACCATAAAAGTGTAAAGGAGCTCAATTACACCGCAATTATCCTTCCCACAGGAACGAATAAAAAAAAGAATTTTAATATTCAAAGGAGGATATTAATTTTATTTGTCAAATCATTAAGATCATTTTACACTTTGAGTTGGCGGATATCCATTCTTGACCCAAGAAGATTAGCTTTACCTACTTTTCAGCTGATTGTTAAATGCCTACGTACAAAAATTATCCTATTAGGATCTAACTAGGATATGCTTTGATGCTTTTTCGTAGAATATTTTTTTTTCATTTTGAAATGAAATGAGATTCACGTTAGGAGAGAGACTACTAACTTTATTAGCTTATTTAAATACGAAACAGAATGTAATTGTCCAACGAAATGGGTTTCAGGAAGTGTGTTTTTGTATCTCCATCCTCCCAGCATAGTAAATATGAGCCATTGTTATTTTTTGATTAAACGATATTGATAACAATCAATACCTACAATTTGTTATTCAGAGAGCAGACAAAGACTAGGTGTTGGCATTTAGCGACTTCATACATCCTATTGACGTTTTGACTGGGACACGTTGATTAGTATTCATTGCTTTCTGCTTCTCTCCTATTTAGTCGTCGACGACTTTTTTAAAAGATAAGTTTGCTGTATCTGGACTTTGATCGATTTGACATTTTTGGAAGTTGAGGTTGAATTTTTGGGATTTGAGTAGGCTGGAGGAAACCTGATAGTGATATAGCTGCACACAACTCGTCTACTCTCCATACGCCATTTCTGCGTCTTACTTCTTTTTTTGTTATTTGCTCTCTCGTAAGTAATAAAATGTCATTATCATTTAAATGTGCTACATTCTTCTGCGCAAAAGAATAGCTAAATGCAAAATTGTGTTTTTCTGTTTTGTTTACTTTACCATCATAGGCAAGCTCCCGTACTAAAAAAATCATCAAAATTAAAAATGCCTCCCTCTCCATCTACAGTTTAAACTGAACTAGAACTGTTTAAACTTTTCATACAAATAAAAATTCTCAAATCTATTTCATTCATCTGTAAGACTGAAAAAACTTCCTATAATTTCGCGAGAATGATAAATACTTTACCAACCACCATAGTTTGTCTAAAAATCATCAAAATTAAAAATGCCTCCCTCTCCATCTACAGTTTAAACTGAACTAGAACTGTTTAAACTTTTCATACAAACAAAAATTCTCAAATCTATTTCATTCATCTGTAAGACTGAAGATACTTCCTATAATTTCACGAGAATGATAAATACTTTGCCACCACCATAGTTTGTCTGGTGATCTGCTATCTGCTACTTCGCTACTGCCTTATTGTATGGAGATAGCGATAAGGAAAACAGTCTCACATTACGAGCTATTAACAACTCTATTTTATTTTAATTTTATTATGCTTATCAGGATGATGTGCTCCTAAGGTCAACTGAAACATGTGCGTTTTTTGCAATACGATCCGAGCATATTTTTTATCGCTGTGGTGGTATAGTCTCATCAGCAGCACATACCTATACTTAACCTGTTGCCCTTTAGGCTTCATCGTATCATCGCAATATGGCTTTATGATGACAATGACATGTTTACTAGCGGTACGGGATGATGAGGCATATTGTCTGAAAAATGTATGTGCAAATACACATTTTAACTCACCAGCAAGCAGCCCACAACTCACAACTCAGAAAACGCATTTTTGTAGCAGATGCACTTTGTCAAAAAATGAAATTGTATTCTGAATAACAAAAGTGTTAAAAAAACGGGCGCATCCTAGATATTTTATTCCACTCTATTGCAGTAAATAAACGGATTGTTGATCGGTTGATGTCAACTCTGTTCTATTCTCAGCCAGTTTTTTTTTAAAAAACGGAGTGCCCAAAAGTCAAACTTGGTTTATTGCGACAGAAGTCGTACAGAGGATATATATACGAGCGGAGATATTTCTGGGTGAGTTGAATTATATTTGAGAATTCGAGAATGATGCAGTTTCGTACATACCTACACACTCCCTGTACTTTTATAGACCCTTGATGATCAAGTTTGGTAGTAAATTTAAGGAATACGGAACATCGTCAAATCATGTCATGTAAAAGGAGAACACGAGATAGACAAAAAGGTACAAATTACGAATATCTCTAGTCAAATATTGACTAGTTTTACTAAACAATGGCTAACAAAAGATGAGATGGGAAGATTAACCGTAAAAAAAGTAAAACACACGACGCCAAAATACAATGGGACAATGCAATAGTGGAAAAAGGCAGTGCGGTAGTGACACGGGGGCCTGCTCTTGTTTACTTTTAAACGAAAAGATAACAAAATTGATGCACCGCTGCTGCTCCGAGACGCGCAGTACGACGTGCCTATTTAGTCATTTGCACTCTACAATTTTTTTTACTACTGCAGCACTGCCTCTTTTGGACCACCTCTTTGGCGTTCTGCATTAATTATTGTCAGTCGTCAGCAGGAAAAAAAACCGCATTAGAGTTGTCCTTCACTTTTCCAGCTTCTTCTCATCGGCACTTATCAATATGATTTATAAGGAGTATAGAGTAGTACTGCAAGCCCAGCTAATTAGGAATTAGGAAGTTTAGCAAGCGTAGTTAGTTAGGGAAACATGTATATCGCTCCTGGTCATTTTTGGTAGTGGAAGGCCTCCCGGTCAAGTCGTCAACTTTATATTGCCTCCCAAAATAGAAGGGGTGGAAAAATTAGTTTACTTTTTCGCTAGCTCGTAGCTCTGGCGTTCCGTGTCATCAGATATAATTAGCCTTTTAGGCATCCACATTTTCCTTCGATTTTAATCTTTATTGCTCTCAGATGCACAGCGCTAGAGGGAATACTGTAATTTATTACTTCTAGGAAGATGCGCACAATATTATTACTGTGCAGATATTTATCTCAAAGTGTGTGTGTAATCCCTCTCGTTTCGCACTCTGCTATAAAGGTTACGCCACGGTCATTGAAAAATATTGGCATGTTACTTTGCAATATCATATATCTCACGATGTAGTCCATCCACATCCACCATAAGAGAAGTTCATTGTCAACGGCGGTCATCCCTTTTGCTTTATTTTATGAGAGAATAAGAAACACTTTTTTAAAAATTTATAGCGCAAATTTTTATACTCTTTTATCCAAAAATTTATTGTTGCTGCTGAACTACGCTTTTTACGAATATTATATATCCCCCAAGTTCCTTGACTAGTACTTTGCACTCTGTACTTTGTGTGTGTGCGCTTAAAGTTTCTCGTGCAAATCGTGACTTTTGAGGGAAAAAAATTAACGATAATTATTGAATTGTGGAAAGAGAAAAAGGAATATAGGTACATGATGTTTTATGCTTTTACGATATTTTCGTCGTCCAACTGCCTTCATGCTGAATACTAATGCGATCATTCGCTTCTACTTTTTTTATATCACAAATCATTCATAAATTTATGTGTAGGTATATGCATAATGAAAGGAGAAGAATATATAGCTTCTGGATTGCTTCTAAATTATCATGCATCCTTCATGTCCCCGTCCGTCCCAACAAAAAATATATACGTAATCCACTCCATCTCCTCCTTATTCTCATTTTTAAGAATTAAATTCAGACAAAAATTCATCTTGTACATGAGCGTAGCTGTAGCTCATCAAACAAACATTTTTTTTTCGGTAGAGATGTTGAGAAGAAGTCGGAAAACGTGGTTTATGATTATTTTCTTTTATATCTGAAAAAAATAACACAGGTACTGTCTATTAGAGAACCTTGAGTTCATTTAAAATGAAAATGATTAATGTACAGCATCCTTTTCACATGTTCATCATCTTCACTATTTTTTTTCTTCTCCATTTCATTTTCATAGCAACTTTTACAGGCTGATTTGACAGGATAGCAGAATACGAGACATGCACAGGGTGTACAACAGGGCATGCATAAAGTATTTTGCAAATGCACAAACACATTTCTGCACGAAATAGTAATCATGTCACATAACACATTTCATTTCATTATCTTCGTCTCACTGACTGACTCTTCTCCTGGTTTCAGCAGACAAAGAAGCATCTTTTTTCCCCGACTCAATCGGGATATTACTGATATTAGATGTGCAATCATCCGGCCATATACTCCTGTTTTATCTTAAAGCCTAGACAATAAATTGCTGTCTCGTACATTGCCATCACCAGTAAAAGAGCAGAAAATTCGTTTTTTTATTTAAAAAAAATCCATGAAATCGTCCCCTCTCTCTCCTCTCTCTGTCGTGTAAATAGCAATAAACGTTTGTTAGTACTTTTTTTAAAAAAAAAAAGAGAAAACAGATAATTTTCCCTTTTACTTTCTAAATGAAATATGTATGTGCTTCCTTGATTTGATGGACACATCATATCACATAGCGGACAGAATCCCATTAAAAATTCCTGACTTTGCTGAAATGATGCCAATGCTAATGCTAAAAAAAGTTTATTATAGACAAAAAAAATATTTATTTATCCTCTTATATACCATCCCCGTAAAAAGATTATCCGCTTAGGAAAAAAACATACGGAAAAATATCTCTCACTTTGACTTGACCTATCTAAGCTTTTAGGATTTAACGACAGCTTTACAGCCATCCATCCACTATTTTCCTTAGCCCGTACATCTTTTCGTTTCGAGATGTTGTAACTTTTTTCAGCATTCTTCTTCTTCATCTTCTCACAATCCTTTCCATCTTCTTACGTCTCCTTCATCTTCTTCGACAAGTCCACATCACACAGCTCTTTTAAAGAAAGAGGGAACCTGAGAAGGAAAAAAAAATCCGCAATGTTTACAGTACTAGTTATACACGGTTAGATAATCTGTATTACGTCGTATTAGCATTTTCTATCAATAAAACACAGTAAATTATTATGCTCCTTTTTTATATGCACACGGACATGTACACCTAACACCAAACTCCACACGACCTTTTAGGCGAACATTTCCATTTTTCGTTCTCAGAGCTTATATATGTTCGTGTGAGTATTAGAGAGTCTTCCCTCTCAGTACATGAATAAAAATGGATTGAGAACTATTCAACTGATGGAAAAACAGTTTCCAAACAACATGCTTAAAGTTTATTTGGGCGTGCTGACATTAAGCCGCCCACTATAACCGCCTTCTGAATGTCATATAACATTAGAGAAACGACTTGCTGCGTATAGAAATGTACACGTAATATTCTCATCCACTAAAAAGCAGAGACGGGAAAAAAAGATGAAGACAGATGAATCTTCAAAAGTTCATTTTCAGTAGTGCATGTACTAGTGATAGTGCTAGTAGTGGATATGGAACCTCCACAGTAGTAGTAAAAAAATAATTTCTCTGTTCGTGTACTAGTTACTTTATACGTAGCTGCAGTTTAAAAGAGGAAAAAAAATATTCTCCGCTGTTGTAACTTTAAATGAGCAGTAGTAATTTTCTGTGCATTTTTTTTGGAGCTGGTCCGTCACACTGGCACTGCCGCCGCAGTGCAAAATATATTTTTTTCTTTGTGGCAACTGGCAAAGCACTTTGTTTTCGGACTTTTTTTCATGAAAAGCAAACAGCAAAAAAACAACAACACACAGTCCGACCATAATCTGCAGACTAGTGCCATCCATCTAAAAAAGAGAAGAAAAAAACGAATTCTCTGAAAAAAATTGTATAATATGACAATCTATAAACTATGTTTCTTTTATCGGACTTTTTTTCATGAAAAGCAAACAGCAAAAAAACAACAACACACAGTCCGACCATAATCTGCAGACTAGTGCCATCCATCTAAAAAAAGAGAAGAAAAAAACGAATTCTCTGAAAAAATTGTATAATATGACAATCTATAAACTATGTTTCTTTTAGTGCGGTAACACCTCATCATAATAATCCCTGCAAGTGCTTTATTACTTTTTGCGAGAGAAGAGAGGAGAAGAGCAAAGAAAAAAAAAGAGTTTGCTCATTTTCTTCTGCCAAACAACGAAAATACCTGAAGCAGGTGAGTAGTAGTGAGTAGTGATGGTGGTGGGGAGAGATGATGATAGTAAAAGTGGTCCTATATAGACGAGAATTTTTTTTTCTCTTTCGCTCTTCTCCATCAGATTGTCAAGTTTAGTTCTTAGGTGGTATGATGTAGAGACTGCCAAGTGCCAACACGTCTTTAGTGATTGTGCTCATTTAAAGTATTTTATTGGAATTTGAGGGGTTTTATCCAATTACCTTTTTAAATTATTTTTATTGGGATATGGTATGCTGGCGTTACTATTCTCCCTCTCCCTAACTTTTAAAAAAAAGATGTGTGCTCGCGCTTGCTCTCACTATCAGTAAAAATTATCGTGTTATAAGGCATGAGTAGTCAAAAGTTATTATTATTCCGTTTGGATACTTGACACTGACTCTGCGAGTGTGGAGCTTTTAGTGTTTCGCAAAAGTTGATTTTTGATGTAGAGCCCCACACAACACACACTTTTTTTCGAATTGAAATCCAAAATTTTTTATTTTTATGCATATTCCGCATTTTTACTAAGGTAGAAAATCGCAAAAAGCGAGTAATACAGATAGCTCGTGTGGGTAAAAAAAATATTTTTTCATTGCCGTAATCTCAAAAATGCCTTCTTCAGCTGCCAAACTACATGACGTGTTTTATTTAATTCGTGCTGTTTAGTCAAGAAGGGGAGGGGGAGAAGGTGAGACTGATTTTCTGGATGAAAGTAAATTTTTTTGTGTGTGTGAAGTGACTCTCAATTAACAGTGCAGTTATTTAATCAGAGTGGCTCTCTTGATGGTATGGTTTGGTAGGCAATCTGAAAAAAAAGTAAATGGACGGATGGACAGCTAGAATAACTGGTTGCTACTTTTTTGATTATTGGTTTCTGTGATTGTTCATGTGCTCTTTGTATAAATTATCATGACCAGTAATAAATTGCCATATCGCTGTGAAGCACCATTTTTTTGCGTACCTACCACGTGGTGGTCCCTCAGCAGAGAATTGAATGAATGAAATCGAAAACTACTACTTCTCGAGTGTGCGCCATGCCCCTAGCATTACCATTATAATGACAAGGTGAGGGAGGTGATCATAACTTTATTATTGTGATTTAATTTAAAATAATAATATTTATTTGTTCATTACAACCATCAATCAATTCCCACTTTTTTTTCTTTCAATTTGCTAATCTAAGCGGTGGCCTGCCTTTCGCTTGACTCATATTTTTAATTATTGCAGAAACGTGTGTTGTCCGCAACATAAATAAACAGGCGATAAATATAGTAAATGACAAAAAAAAGATTTTTACAGCAGCATTAATAAAAATGATGACGATATCGAGAACTATATCGCGCATCGCACTCACTATTACAGCTACTATATATAGGTGTGGTGATGATGAGCAATATGAAAACTACGCATTATTCATAATCATATAATGGTATTCGTCTTTTGTACTCTGCAAAATTATTAGTAAACAGCACATCATTTCACACTCACGCACCACCAAGNATAATATTCGTCTTTTGTACTCTGCAAAATTATTAGTAAACAGCACATCATTTCACACTCACGCACCACCAAGATATGGTAATTAACACCTTCCATATATTTTTTAATTAAATTAACGTTGTATCGCTCATCTTCTTAAGAATATGTTTGTCCTGTCACAACCTGCGCAAACATTTCAGCTGCAGCCTCCCATAAATCACTATTTCGTTAGAGTGCAGGAACAAACTCTGGAAAACGGTTGTCGCTTTATGACTTTAAAAAAATATTAACCAAAAAAATAATAATTAGTAAACAGCCTTTCGACATATCCAAAACTTTGAGGCCTACTCTGATGATGACGCGAGTTGCGTCACCCCATCAAAATTATAATTTTGTACCTGTTGGCTTCCTTCTGGCAATAAAACTTTTCCCTCGAGATTCAGCCTTGACGACTTCCTTGTAATTTCGACTAACTTGGTTTTAACTACCTACTCGTATACATAGGATGAGACCAATTATTAAACTTACCTTTCATTTGTCGCCATGTTTTATCTGTATGCCAGGCGTAAACCGCAATACGAGAATCTGTTTTATCTTTTTTTATCGCTTTCCGAAGCAGCTCTTTTTTCAGTCTTTGACTTTTGTACTAGTTGCTAGCAGCACTCTTTCATTTTTCTGTTTGCACATCCATCACGGTCAGAGAAGTTGCATAAATCTTATAAACAGTCTCCCAATTTCAGTGCCTCCTCTGAAGTGGACATAATTGGCAAACATTAGCCACGCAATTTTTTTTTTCAAAGAAACGAGCTTGTGCAAAAGCATTTTCCTTTTCTACCCAGGTTTTTTTTATTCTTTCGCTTCACGCTAAAATGAACAATTGGAATTGACAGCTTATACACAAGTGGGAAAAGGGAAACAAAGGGGAAATATTGCGGACCCAGTCCAAACACTTTTATGGATGTGGTAACAAGCTGAAATGTCAGCGGCTTATAAGAGTGCTATAGCTGGCTATAAGCTCTCCTAAGAAAAGTTGTCGTGTCCGTGTCGTCCTGATGTTGCCCAAAAAGTGGCGCTATATGAATGTGATGACGGGAACTTTTTTCATTTATTGTTCATTTAGAAATAATATTGCTAAAAAATATTGCATTTTTATACACTACCTCCTCTCTCTCTCTCCTCTGCTATTTTACCACCCCACACGTCACTCTTTTTTTTTCTTCTTTTTATTTCATTCATAAGTCACAACTTTATTGACATCCTGTATGAGTAGGCCATAGAAATTATTGTTATTGTTTGTTCTTCGTTTTCTCTGACATATTGCATGTGAGGACGTATTCAAATTAATCCGTCTTCTTCTTGAGAAACTATCACACACTCCTCCGTATTGTTTCGAGAATGCAAATCCCCAGGAATTCATTTTTCCTTCTTCGTGCCATTATAGAATCAGAGTCCATGAGCGAAGCTTTTTGAGCGTGCTCATACTCCTGCTCACTAAAAGTCACTACCTAAAAATAACGTGAGGAGATGACTAAAAAAATATAATATTTGTGTACTGTTCATTTATTATTACCCATTATTACTGATAGAGCAGAGGTGTAGTACTGTAATGGAGTATACAAGCATCGAGGGACTGGCTACAACTCACCATAGCTCTGTCTTATTCTTGGCAACATAATTAAATAGGAGTCATTAAATTTTTTTAATACGATAAAATTCTAAGTATGGCTTAAAGGTGTACGATTTTTGATTTAGTGCCTTCCCCTGAGCACAATGTCCAGTCATGATTTTGATGTTTCGCTAAATTAATGTTCCCCACTAGTCATGATGATGACATGACGGTGTTTTTGGACGATTATTAAAAACTTCCACATTACTTCTCATTCCTTAAAAATAATATGTAATAAGTGGTCATGACTGCTAGTTTTTCTCTTTAGTGAGTGAGTAGTGATGATGGTCGCTGTTAAAAGTGATGAGCGAAACCTTTCAGGAGAAGATATTATTTTTGGAGGAACATTGAGCTCTCAGAGTAGAGAGTAATAGTGCGGAGCACGAAAGGGATGAGAGAATAGCTCTTTTTTTAGCAACGTCTTCGCAAAAGTTTTCTATTTGTGGAAGAAGAGCCTTATTAAAGAGAACTAACTCAGAAGTGTCGCTTGACATATTTGGCTTTGTTTGATGGGCGCTTAAAAGTGCAGTTAAGTGCTTTTCTACCTTGTGATATATAAGGACATGTCTCTCCCCCCGCAAAAAAAATATCTAACTTTTTTTCTCTTCACTTATCTCCCTTTAAAAAGTGTTGGAGTTTAATTTTGGAGGTGGTAGTGTGCATCACACATACATATCCTCTCTGCACTCGAAGAGATTTTTTTAATGCTCTTTACCAAACTTCCATAATAAAAATGAGAGAGAGAGAGAAAAATAAAAGATTATGTATCAGTTCAATTAAATTCCACATGCCTCATCTCATCCTGCCCATATTCCACTTTACGAAAAAAGGATATAATGTGCAGTGATGACGCTAGAGGAACGTTTTTTGTGTGTGGCGCAAAAGAAAACATTGTTTTTATTAGTTTGGTACTTATATTTCTTCAAGATTTTCAAGAGATTATAGTTTAGCCCATGTAAAAATAAAAATTATGTGTTCAGTCTGAAAACGGCTGCACCACACACAGCATGCCCTATACGTACCTTAATCGTAATAGGGATAATAATATAGATTATGATAAAAGTGAAAAAAGAGTTAAAGTGGCCAGAATGATAAAAATACATATCATAATAAGAATCCTTAAAGAGAGATAAAGTATGATGGAGGTTATATTAGATGAAAGAAGAAAAAAAAATTGTACTTTAGCTTCTTTGCAGTCACAGGTCGCACAGTTCATAAAGTGTAGTTGACGACGACGCGACGTTTGCGTTGACTAGAAAATCAGAAAATTATGTTTAAGGAGCTCATGATCTTGTGTGAGCTGTGCACACAAGATCGCATTGGAATTTTGGAATGTAGACGGTAAAGTATTTTTTTTGGTAGGTAGTTAGAGCTATAACAAGTCATGCCATATTATCCATGCTCACCAAGTAGAAGAAAAAAAAATTCACAGTCAAATCAATTTATCCCCAATTCAGCTCAATATTTTGTGGCAGAATAAAAATAATTTTATTGCTGGCTGCTGTGCTACAGTTTACATCACTCTCCCCACATATTTTAACACACTCTCTGTCATTAACGTAATATCATTATTACACCGTGGGTAATAGGAAAGCTATGAAAGTGGGCAGATATGAACCAGAAACAAGAATGCAGTAATAAACACATATTCACTTCATATGCTCACTCCGACGCAGAAAAAAAGACGTCTTCACTTAAAGACTTTTTTTTCTAATCTAAAACGTGACTCAGTGGACTTGAACTTGCTGTGTGTATGGTGTGGTGTGGTGTAAAATAAAATTATATTCTGGAGAAATTATACTCGTATCGTATATAACGCGTATAATAATATCGTTTCTCTTATCGATGACTACAAATATAGAGTTGTTTGATAATGACGAGGAGGAAAAGACGGAGAAGAATTAAGTTTGTTTGTGGAAAGAAGATTGAGTTTGCTGGGAGCAAATGTGTGCGCACGGCCTTTTAATCCTTGAGTGAGCTATGGAACAGCAAAAAGGCATCATCATTACGTGAAAGGATATGGGAAGAAGTAGAAGTGCCGTATAGTAGTTGTGTGCTCTCTGCGTGAGGTATTATAGAAGTGAAGAGAGAAGCTCACGTTTGCATTATTTTCAGAAAAAAAAATATTCTCCGATGGGGTATTTAAAGAGAAGAATATATTTTTTTCTTAGAATAGAGTAAGCTATCTAGAAGAGAAGAAGAATGAATAGTCATTTCGGAATTTTCGCTAAGACCTAAAACACAGTCACAGTCAGACAGTCACCTCACCCTATAAAACGCGTGCAATAAATTATCCTATGAATTAAGTGGACAGTGAGTAAGTTGAAAAAAAAAATTAATTCGTAGAGAGCGCAATAAAAATGTTGAATGCAATAGTAATAAAAAAAGAGCCTTCTCTCAAAAAGTCATTACAAAGTACATTCTCATTAGCGAAAGGAGCTTTACACAGTAATTAATTTTTTTATTTGTATTGTTTCTCTTTGCAGATATCAAGCGACACCGGTCTTTCCAGACAACTTTACACCCGTACAATCCATCCCAGGCTAATAACAATCCGCCGTCGCCAGCTGCTTCAGTGAACTTTATAGAGGAAACATTTTGGGACTACTACGACTATGAGTATGAGAACTCCTCCTCGGATCCTGGCTCAACACCTCGAAATCTTAGAAGGACAGTCACCGCGGCAGCAATATCCGAAAATAATATTTCTGCGAGGCGCTCTCCAAGACTGAACAACGGTGCAGGAGGGAGTAGCACACCAAAGGCAGCAAAGTATCACTCGAAAATCTCTCATCATCCACTTGCAGAAAGCTCCACGAATCCGGTTGTGCCCGCCTTCCGGACGGATTCGAATCGGTCAAGTTGTGAGCGCAGTCTTGGGGAAACGATGGACTATGACTGTTCTCTCAAAATGAATCAGCATTTTGATACTGAGACGGAGAAGCCAAAAGCGGGGGAGAGGAGGAATGAAGGTGGCTATCCAACCTTGCCACCAGAGTATCTTCATCAGAGACATGGCGACACGAGTGTTCATCCTCGCTCTAGTTATCATTACGCAACAATTTCCTCCTCCACAAATCCCTATCTCCCTGCCTGTGAGTATGTGTACCGCAGGAGGCATCACGACCATGAGATGCCTAATGAGGCACCTCCCAAGCCAGAAAGAAAGTATAGGAATAGCAAACGCTCCGTCAGTCTCAATGCGTACGATGGGCGTAAATTGTTTTCACCTTTGAGAACATACTGCGTTCTAATGAAGGAGAATATTGAGCCTGGAAATGGTGCAGCGAAAAATCCAGCGTCATCCTCCCCTTTCGCCATCAGCAGTAGTACTAATAACTTGACAGATTCTCACCATCCCAGCAGGAATACATCTACAACAAGTGCCATTGTGAACAGTAGTTCCCCAATTTCTCTCAGTTTTACGACGACAAACTCCTCCTCCCAAAAAATTCAACAGCTTGCCAAGGGAGCGCTACATCCATATTGAAAGGGAGGATGGAGACGGATCTGCGTCATCAAATGCCCACACGAAGTTCTCCTCTTTGAAGTACCCTTCACCTAGAAAAGTCGACATGAACTTGTTGGGGAAAGCAGAGACAGCAGCTAACCGGGAAAAGAATGTGACACGCGTTCCCATCTTTAAAGACGACAGTGCCACCGACCTTCCCACGACCAACTTTAACTTTACTCCTCCGAAAACGAGGATTGAGCGGTCTCAATCTTACAAAGAAATCTCATCGTCCCGTCCCTACCAACACTACAATGGACCAAGTGGAGCTCCCACATCTGCCATGTCTCAATTTACACTACCTCGAAACTACTCTCCTGAAAAGTCATCTTCAACAACCGTAGTTGACCTCAATTTTACACCTCCTGCCGGAACACCGGCAACACTGCCAAATTTTCGTACTGGCAAAGTGAAATCGGGCGCTACTTCCTCATCATCAGCCACTCCAACATTCAGCGTTTGGAATGATGGTGGGAGCAGCAACAAAACAGACAGTGGCAACTTTTTCAGATCAGATTTTAACGACGGGAGTGATATAGTTATCGAGAACTTTATAAAGACTCACAGTGGCGCTGGTGGTGCTACTGGTGGGAACAGTTCTGTAAGCAACACGTTACCCAAGAGGAAATATCCACCAACCACAACCCACATTTCCTCGCAACAGCGGCGAGCTAGTGACGACGCCGAGTACACTAGAATTTCACCCAAGTCATCCGATACATTTCAACAAGTTGATCCATCTCAGAGCAACTATTTCCGTCAGTGCTCCACTTTCCCACGTGGAGCCACGAGAGCGAATAATAAAAAGGAGTTGGACGTGCCGCTCGAAAAACATGGCACAGAGAGGAGCTCACCTCCTTCCTTGGATAAAGTTGATGTTTTCTTCCATCCTTCCCCTGCTCCAAAGAGTTCTCTCACGCTATCCCACTCCAATAATCTGTTTAATAGCAATAACGTGCCAAAGCAGCCCTCAGCGGAGAGAGTTCTGCCAATAAAAATGGGAGTGACGATGACAGGTCCTGGATCGAGTGCCACGCTGCCGCATCCCTACATCCGGCGTAATAAGCAACTATCTCTGAATGACAGCAACACTGCTGATGGCGGCAAACAGAGGAATGCAAACGGAACATGTGGATCGAAGAATTCTGGAGGGGATTCCGGTCCTTCCATCTCTGAAGTGGAGATGGAAATCGAGCGGGACATATTTTACCAGAAAACACGGAGCTTAGACAGGATCCGACCGTCATCGAAGTCAAAGCTGAAGTCTGTTCTCAGTCTAGGAAAAGGAAATCACGGGACACTAATTGATAATAATGGAAATCCAGCGGCTAATTTACATCACCATCATCCCAAGGAAATTGACTACTCCGATTCCCAGCCGTACAACAACCGAGGAAAGTTTTCTTCGCTGAATTATCAAGACAACATTTTTTCCATCGATCAAGTTGACAGGAACTATGCAAATGCGAGGACTAATGGAAACAGTAAATCTAACCATGAGCTGCTTAAGCCGCAGCAAGTGCACCATAACTCCTCCGCATCTGCTCCTTCCACTGTTGTTCCTCCTGCCCCGATACCTTCTCCGAGACTGAAACGGAAGGCGAAACTGCAGAATACTAACGAGCCGAGCCCATTCTCAGCACAACACGCAAACACAAGCGCGACTCTTTTCTCTCCAAAAATAAATGGAGATGAAATGAGCTCAAGCACTAGTTCTAAGCTTATTGGACCAGGGACAAATTATGGGAGCAAAAAACAGTCGTCTTCCTCCTTCTCTTTATCTACTGCTCTTCCAACCACTCATCTGTTAAATGAGCCAGATCAGTATAGCCAGCCACACCAGCATTACCAGGGAATAGCGATCCGTCCTAATGAAATGGACTTGAGTGGTGGTGGTAGCAAAACAAATAGTAGCAGCGTGAGTGCGTCTACCGCTTCTAATCCAATTTCATCGTCGGCCACAGCACACGGAAACACTACAAGTTTCATGAATGCCAGCGGCAGCAGCGGCCCCAGTGCTAAATTCAGTTTTGCGAAGGATACTTCAATAAAAAAGACTGATCCTCATTATTTGTCGTACCCGACATCTGTATTCAATGGAGTGAGTAACAACAGTGGCAACAGCATCACCACTACCAGTGTTGTTGACGGAATTGGGAAAGGCGAGAAAGGAATGAATGCCACAAATCACATTAGTCAATCGTCAGGCTCAGTTACACCTAATTACTCTAATTCAGACAGCCCTGGAGTCAATTTCATGATCTCTAACAGTTCTCCCTCAGTGAGTCAGTTGGACTCGATGCAGCAACAGCCGCCACCACCGCCACCGTTCGCATACTCGAAAGGGAAAGCGGCAGGAGTAGTGCACTCTCCAGCATCAATGGACTATTCTTCACATCAAATAAAAAAATCTGCACTTGCGAATTCCTCTGGTGCAGATTCATCCAGCAAGTTGGCAAACACAAGTGGGAAAGCAGTTCGGTTTGAGCCGCACGTAATTGCAATGGAGATTGAGTCAGAGCAGCGCAAATTATTGCTCCAACAGCAGCAACAGCTTTCTGGGACAGGGGGATCAGTGTTGACGCATAATAATGGGAGTAATAATAATAATAACAACGCCAGCATTAATTCCGTACCTGATGGTGGTGGTGTGAGCAGTGGTGGAAGTAGTACTAGTGGTGGCAGTAATAGCTCCAAATCAAATTCAGGACATCATCATAACATGCACCGACACGTTTATGCTAATAAAGGGAGACAGCAGCCGCATTACGTTCACGCAAGCTCCTCGTATCTCCCAGTTCTTTATCACTCTTATCACAACCAACAACACAAGTACATCAGAAAGGGGACAAACGGGAATGTTATCGCTGGAGCGGGTGGTGGATCAAAAGCTGGTAAAAAGAGTAAAAAGTATAAAGGCTTTGTGGCTAGAGCAATCGCCAAAGTTAAAAGTAAAGCTGCAAACATCAAGAAAGACTCGTCATCTTCCACTTATTCCGCCGCTCCTACAGTTTATTATCCAGTCCATCAGCAACAAGGAAGTAGTAAAGGGATCTCCTCCTCATCGTCGTCTTTTCAGCAGCAGAAACAACAACAGATTCCGCAGCCGCCTTCGTCCTCTGTACTAACTTATATTAGCCCACAGCCTCAAGCTCAACATAGTCAGCCACCTGTTCAGCACTCCCTGGACGAAACGACGCAGCAGAGTGGTAATAGTGTGCCTACGATAACAGTCAGCTTGACATCTACGAGTAGTTCGTCGCCAGAGGAAGTTTCCGGAAAAAGTTCGGAGCAGTTACATGTTAACGGGCAGTCGAAGAAGTATTCAGTTCATGGGAATGGAAAGTTGAGGAAGGGGCATAGAGAAAACCTAACAACTGGGTCAAAGATTGTGAGTGGCATTAGTGGAACAAGGAGAATGGACGGGTACTTGGATTCGTCTAGTAAATTGGGTGGTGGGGAGGAGAACGAGCTGTCAGGTCAGTATCCAGACTCGTTTTCTCTACACGCGGATCGAATTACCCCAAGCTCAAGTAGCAGCTCGTCTAGCTCGTTCACATCAAATTTGCAGGAGAGCTACGATCTCTATCATAATCAGAACTTGCCTGACAGTGTGCACGAGCTAGTCGCAAACTCTACGATTGCTGCGGCCTCTCCCGATCCAAACTCTGATAGTGTCGACGGAGGAGAAATCTTTGATGGTTTTCATGATCAGGACTCTGATAATATGATTGGAGGGGAAGGGGAGGGTGACGATGGGCCTTTCATTTTCAAATCGTTCGATGAAAGTGATTCTGAAACTGAAGAGCCAGACTTTGTATTCTATCCTGCACCTAGTCGAGCCAAGCCCACGGAGTTCACAGCTTCTAGCACGGCTGCTGCTTCACCTAATAATAATAATAATTTTTCGTCAGGGTCCGTTAGCTTTTCTGCTAGGGCTCGCCACAGCCACAGCAGCGCTATCGATACAGATCGAAATAAAATAATTACAGCTCCTTCACCATCTTCTTCTTCTTCAACAGATGCTGAATCGCATGCTCCCTTTATTCCTGCACAGAGTAGTAATGAGACCACGACCAAGGGGAACAATAGAAGTGATTTTATTAGTAGCAGTGGTGGAGCTTCTGCTGCTACTCAATATTCTGATTTCGCGAAAGATAACTGTAACAGCTCAATGAGAAACAAAGGGAAATCGCAGTCGACGGAGCCAAAAATGGTAGTTGGGATTCCA
>JAHZND010000351.1:0-14008 GCA_027744115.1 Acrocyrtus sp. NNG-2020
GTGGGAAACTGCAATGGAACAAAAATGAATTAAATTCGTTCTTCATTAAAAATTCAATCTCTTTCCGAGTGAGCGGAGACGCAAACTCTTGGAAATGCGGGGAAAAAAGATCAATGTGAAAGTAAGCTAGCAGAAATCAAGCGAGATAGGTACTGGCATGGCACATCACCCTATTGCAAAAAAATAGTATTTGGGGTATAAGTACCCATCTACGAAGAAAACTGCACTTCCTTCACAGTCGATAAACTATGGTCATACGTGAAATAGGAGACGTTTCAGGGGAAAAAGGAGGAAAGCGGATGGAGCAGGGAAATTTCTTTTTTCTCTTTTCTCGCAAGAAGAGATAACAGTAACAGAATACGTATACACGATGTATCTCATTGTCAGAATGAAAACTCCCTCGAGATTAGAAAACAGCATTAGAGAGCATAAAATATATAGCGAGTTGAGCCGAAGCATCAGAGCCGGAATGAGAGCATCCTGCCACAAGATGAGTTTAGTAAAACTAGGTAAAAAAGAAATTGTTCCGTCTTCCTTTTTCTCCCGCGGAATAAGTAGGTCTTATTCTTTCTCTTCTCTCCAGTTTTCCTCTGACAAGGAGAACGAGCTATAGGTATTGTAACACATCTCCAGTTTCTATTTAGTGTTTTTCCATTATATCCCACTTCTCCACGATTCGCTCAAAAATCAGCCCGAAGCAATTTTCATGATGCTTTTACCACTTTCACTCTCTCGAAAGTCGATTCACCGTAGAAATTCTCTGGGAGACAAGCGGAGAACAGAGGTTTTCTGGAAGTTATTCTTTTCTAGTGAAAAGTTGAAAAAAGAAAAGAAAAAGGTTTTTCGCGGATGAAAACTTGCACCCACACACACCCACTCCAACCTACTTACATACGATAACACAACAAATATTGGTAATATGATCTTGATAGCATTCTACAGAAGCGAAAAAGGCTTTCTTAATATCAACTTATGCCAATGCTCACGTAGTAGCTTGTAAAGAGGAAGCTCGTTTTTCTTGGAGATTCCGTATAGCTGAAAGAAGAGGAGGGAAGCTTTGAATCATGCTAAAAGCGACACTATAAAATCCTATTATGTCGCGAATCTAGAAAATGTAATTGGAGCACTCACATAATTGCTGAGGTCGTGTAACTGAGAGGCAAGTACACAAATACAAGTTGTGATGATAAGTAAGCTTGTTTTTACAACAAGATTGGCATATGCATAATGTAATGGCGACATACTTTTATTTTTGTTGAATTCTACTTATCTCGTTAAAATAGGATTTTTACATGAGTAAGCCTCTTCCATTCACATAACGTCTTTTTGTTTTATTTAGATGGGGTGGTGGTGATGGTACTTGGAAGAAAGTGCAATTAGGATTGTAAGTAATTCCAAGATGACAAAATCTCCCGCTTTGTCTATCGCTGTTGCATTATGTACCTTTGCGCCGTGCCTGGAGCACGTCTGTCTGCTTTTCAAAAAAAAAATTAGGAGAAAAGCAGCGAAATGATAGCAACTTAAAAGGACAAAGTTGAAAGATGAAAATAGAGTTGAAGCATCTTTTACTCCGAAGTAATTTCATCACTACCTCACCAGACAATCTTTTGATGGGGGAGAAGAGCTGGAAAATTTTGTAATTTTCCTGTTGTGGCTCCAACAAATTAAGAAGGGCAAAAGGGAAAACGAAATGAAAGTCTTCAGAAAATGTTTTCTCGTTTTCCATAAGGAAATATGTTTGGAATGACAAGAGAGACATGAGAAATCACGGGAAGGAATTACCTTCAAGTATTCCTACGAAACTTTACGTTTTGATTAGATATGTTTCTAATAAGCGGAAAAAATACCTGAAGAGTATTCCCCCTCGTTGCTCCGATTCCTTCGACAGAAGCAATTTCGAATGCCTTAAAAATATATACAATATGACATCTCACTAAAATCAAAATATTTGTAAAAGGGCGCTTAAAAAGTTTGTAGAGGACTTTCTGTGAAAATTACAAAATGATAATTTATGAATACACGCGCGTGCACAACTATCAGTTGGCCTAGCTTACAAAACTTAGCCTTTGGAGTCACTCACGTGTGCCAACTAAAACAGAAACGGAGATGTTCCAGGGATGTTACTTCTGCTGCTGATGTTGATGGCGATAGTCATGAGATGTGATAGGAAAAATAAGTATTTCATTTTCAAAAAACGGCTCTTCTCCCTTGCTCATTTGACTTCATCAGTTTACTTCCATCGAAACGATATAGTTCCAACTTCCAAGGGAAACCTCGGCCTGTGCACCTTTTTTTCCCACCTTTCTCAGTAAAAAAAACTTGGAAATGAGCACGGCTGCTCTGGGAAATGGGAAAGGAGCTGGGAGAGAGTGGAGAGGAAGCACATAGGAAAAAAGAGGAATGAACAAATAGGTTGAAAATGGGAATGTAAATTTCGACTATTTTCCCCATTCATCCTCATTCCCATAAACATTTGTAGTATGTTTATGTGCTACATGACGTATCCCGAGGTAGGCTCCCTTATACCCTTAAACATTCATACTTGAGTACAGTTGAAAAAGGAAGAATTAGAAAAAAAGCAGGAGAGGCAGAGGAGACCAAGCAGGAGAGAAGATGACAGGCAGTTAATCACCCGCCGAGTAAAAGGAGAAGAAATCGGATGAAAAAGAGTCGCTCCTAGGATCCGTCCTCGTTGACATCTCATAATTAATCACGCTCTCTTGCATTTTTCCTTTTTCCTTGCTTCTCTGTTTTCATTCCGCGCTGGGTAAACGTGTGTGCTCCAATATAGCTACTGCCGCTCTTACGCTCCTAATAAGCATCTTCTTCTCGCATATCATTAGTTCTCAAAGAAGGAGGAAGCAGCCCGAAAATGTATGTACCTTTTCCACCTAAGCGACTTCCAAGTCTCCCTAGTCCCTTCGACTTTTACTTTTTAAAAAAATATATTGTTTGACCGAATATGAGCAGTCCCTTCACTACGGTCAGTGGCTGCTCCAAAAAGTATCAACCTACGAGGACAGCTACACCTCAATACCAGAAAAATTATAGATTTTCGCAATATAACTTTTTTTTCCACGGCTGGCACTCTAAATTATAATGAATAGCGCAAAAATCAAGTCCTTTTCCCAATCTTACCTTTATCCCGTGTTCAGTAACATTTTTCGCGGACATAAATTACAAAACGACGTCTGGCAGCCTTGGAGGGAAATTGAAGTAAAGCATTTTTAGGTACCTTTTTAAAAATGGAGAGACCACGACGATAAAAAGGACTCAATGCGAGAGGTACTTATGCATGTCATTTCATATTAGGGCGGCATGTTACCAGCCGTGTACTACAGAAAGATTATATCTTTGGTCCTAGTTTTACTTGCCTCAAGTGCTCCGCTCTCTATTCTTGTACACTTTTTTTTTCTCGGAACACTTTTCTCTAAAAATAAGAGTTGCCTTGTTTTCACTCAGCAAGTAAACATCGCGCATTACCTAAATCGAATGCGGTGTGCTTTCTACGTGAGATTTTTTTTATCCTAGTCCCTTTTCTCTCTTTCTTTTTTTGCAACTTTCAATCCCCTTTTCCCCGCGACCCCGGGTGAGTGTGTGTGTGGCTCTGCCCGCCTTTATCAGAATGGCTCTGAAGGAGGGTGTTGGTTGTTGATGTGTCTTCTTTTAATGTACTCTCGGCCCATTCTAGTTGAATAAAAATTTATGTAAAACATGTTCCTGGAATATATATTTTTTATTTTATGTATCATTTCGGAGAGTATCAGAGGTACTTTTTTTGCAAAAGGAAGATACATGCACCTTTGGAAGAGGGATCATCGGCTTTTCCCCATACCTCCCTTATCGCATATAAGCGGATCACCAGTAAAATAAATTTATAGGAAAGGGTGTACATTTCTTCCTTTTTTAGTTTTTTTTTCTTTTGTAATGCAAAAAATGTATTCGCAATCTCATTTCGTATCTGTCTTCCTCCTCCTCTCCTTTCAGTTTCATTTTTTCTTCCTTTCACTTGCTCTCTGGTGGTCTCGATCTTCTTTTATGTACTCTCGGCCCATTCTAGTTGAATAAAAATTTATGTAAAACATGTTCCTGGAATATATATTTTTTATCTTATGTATCATTTCGGAGAGTATCAGAGGTGCTTTTTTGCAAAAGGAAGATACATGCACCTTTGGAAGAAGGATCATCGGCTTTTTCCCCTACCTCCCTTATCGCATATAAGCGGATCACCAGTAAAATAAATTTATAGGAAGAGGTCTACATTTCTTCCTTTTTTTAGTTTTTTTCTTTTGTAATGCAAAAAATGTATTCGCAATCTCATTTCGTATCTGTCTTCCTCCTCCTCTCCTTTCAGTTTCATTTTTTCTTCCTTTCACTTGCTCTCTGGTGGTCTCGTTGCAAGTAAATTATTCGGGATTTCTAACTCCTGCCAATTTTTGTGTTATACGTTCCATTCTCTACTTTCCTCTCCTTTTTTTGGCGTTTAAGGTGGAAAATTTCCATTCACTTTAGCTGTCTCGAGGCATAACCCCTTCTTCGGCAAAAAGTTGGAGAGAAATTGTCGGAGAAGAAAGGAATATACAATCTGTGCAATATCTCGAGAAAGTTATACGCGAGACGGGGTGGTTGATGGCTGACTTAAGAAGGAATTTTTTTTACTTGTCAGCGCTTTCCAACTGGAACTGATGTGGAGAAAATGTGAGAATTTCAATCTGCTTTCCTCCAGATGATATACCTAAAGATGGCTTTTATACGTGAAATAATGTGGAAAAAATGTTGAAATAAAACGAGCCAGTTATAGGTTTGTCAATGTGACAGATTCCGTAAAAAGGGAAAAAAAAGTGAGTGTGTGTTCCTTCTCGTTACAGAGAGTATATACTCCGCCATGTGGAGCAGCTCTTGCCTGTGATGATGACAATGATAAAAGCGGGGAGAGATGGAGAGCAGCAGAGAGGGAAACTGACTAGATTACATTCGTTCATCAAATACATTCTGCTTCATGTGCACTGTTTTTGTCGTGTGTGTGTGTGCACGTACACAAAAAGTAATTCAGCTTGTGATTGATTGAAATCTCGTGGGTTTCTCTGTCTTCATCTCTCTCTGTAGACTCAAAGGAGCGGGTGTGGGAAGTAGATGAAAAAGGGAGTTTTGACTAAAGAACGCTCACATTTGTGTGATGTGGGAGAGTCCGCTTCTGATTATATCTCTCTCTCCAAGAGGAAATGGGAAGTTGCTGTTGACTCTCTCATACATCTTTCCACTACCAGACTAAATTATATTTGACGAGTGGTGCCAAATAACTCTCAAGGTCAGTGTGGCAATTCTCACTTCGTTTCCTGCTCTCCACTGCTGCTCTCCTTCCAGAAGGGGACGTTTTTTATTTGAAGGGAATTTTCAGAA
The DNA here is from genome assembly GCA_027744115.1 of Acrocyrtus sp. NNG-2020. NCBI lineage: Eukaryota > Metazoa > Arthropoda > Collembola > Entomobryomorpha > Entomobryidae > Acrocyrtus > Acrocyrtus sp. NNG-2020. The sequence goes on from JAHZND010000351.1 coordinate 5,401, forward strand.
AAAAAAAGATATTTTCTGGCGCATATCTAGTATCCGCGATATTTTTTTTACTGACAGTAAACTGAAAATAAAGTTCTGAAGGAGATGATCATTATTTCAAGAAAAGTCTCAAGGCAATATTGCCATGTCTGCGCTTCACTGATTTAAGGAATACTGAAGGGACCGGGGATATACAAGTGTTTTGGAGCTGAAGCCAATGGAGAGAGCTGCCACAAAAGGGAATCACTATATTTCTTATAGGCAACCGTCGTAGAGAAACTAATTCTGTGCAAAGTGTCCTCACGTCTTCCAAAACCTCGTCTTTCTCACGCAATGCAAAATGCAAAGCAAAATGGCTCCACTTCAGAAATATCCACGTCAGATTTTACACGACGCCTTGCACAACTCCAAAGGCATCTCCCTCTGAAAAGGCCATCTTTGGCTAGCTAGCTCTTCTGGCTCTGGCTTCGGTTCAGAAGTGGCTTTGGTTATGCAAGCAAAACCTGCCTGCCCTTTTCCCCGCTCCCGCAAAAAATACGAGATTCTGCGATGACAATCCCCATCACTAACATTGCAGCAGTATAATAGCCACAGCTACAACTAGTAGAATGCTCCCTGCACCGGAATTTCTGATGGGCTTGCCTTCCACACTGGAATCCCGACGCTTATTCTTTGGTTTGCCTATCCCTGCATAATTTTGCCATGCCAAAAAAAACACTGGCAATGGAAGTAAACACCCAAAAAAATTTCTTTAGGCGGTGTGGACTATGAACCTACGTGCCGTTGCAAATTAGTGTCTGCGTAGCTGCCACATCTTCCACGAGCCATCATCGTATCACATTGTGGCGATCACTGTACTCCTTTATCTTTCCTTTGTTGCTACACGCAAACACATGATGAGCTTGTTTGAGCTTGCTCTAACATTTCATAAACTTTATGATCTCTGCTGACATTTACAATTTTAACTGAGTTTCCTCTCCTCCCTTCTATTTCTATCTGGCGAGGAGAGCCAGAGCACAGTCCTGAAAGGAAATGTCTGCGTACGCTCCTCTCTCACAGGAAAGCAGGGGAAAGCGGAGGTGAAAGCTATTTTACTGTGAAAAAATCTTATTATTCTATAAAAAATACGTTTTTGTAATAAGCTCGGCATGATATCTGCCATGGAAAAAAATAGGCTGGTGAAAAGATACCAGAAAAACGGGGCCAGGAACCCTATCCCACTGTGATGTTGAGGTAACTGATGCTATTTCCTCGGAGCGTACCCTTCTCAAATATATAATTACCGATCTAGCCAATCTCAAAACTGATTGTAAGTTGACATGAAAAATATATTAAAAATTATATAGCCCGTGTGTGCTCCTATAAGAAGGCTCACATGCGACTGCACACTGTGTGGAGGGATGAAGACGAGGACAATAATGCTTTTCTACGTGGGAGTCCCGTTGTAAATTCCAGTTGAAGGTATTATTGCCACAGAAATGTCATTTGTTACGGTGTGGTGTGCTCACGTAGATATCCGTATAAATTGAGCACACAACCAAAAAACGTATATTTTTCCACGTAGACTATTACAGAGAATAAAAAAAGGTTTTTCATCCCTATACGTCCTCCAAAAAAATATTCATATTTGTATGCTCTCGTATTCCTGTTTTTACTACAGAAGAAATATATTTTTTTTCCTTTCTGACCTCAATACCTATCCCTGTGTAGGATGAACTGTGTGTGCTGGTCTGGTGTACAGGACAGGCTCTAAATTGCTCCATATATTACTACACTAGTAAACCGTTTTTATGATTGTATGCCAAAAAATTGGAGAATATTTTTACAACACTTTCATTTCACAGTTATTTTCCCTTTTCTCTCTCCACCTCATGGAAAAAAGCGGACTTTCACTTTTCCCTGCCATTTTCCCTTTTCCTCGCTCTTTTCAACTGCTCCATCCAGCTGGAAGAGAGAATAATATGTGGTGGTGCTGCTGGTTTGGCGGAAGCCGAGAAAAAAAATGGTTGAACATGCAGAAATGGACTTAAATGGAGAAAAAAAAGTGTGCAATTTTATGCTGAAGCTGGCGGTTTAGTTCACTGCGTGAATAAAAAAAAAGGTAGAAGTGAGCTGCTGGCTGCTGGCTGCTACACTATTTTTTCACCGATTCAATCCACAAAAGCCATGATAATTTTTCTCATTTCTTCCTGGGTGTTCTCTTCTCAAGCTCTTATGTGAGGAGGAGGCAGGTAACCTTTTTTGTGCTTGTTAGAAAGATTTTTTATGCTGCGCTTTCCCCTTTCAGTCTAGATTAGTGAGAGTACATCATTAAAATAGTTGAATGCTTCGTATTAGTTTGCCAAACCATACGGGCTCGTTAGAATGCTTTTTGACTGTTTTATTCCTTTTCGAATGAATTTTAGCGTATATTTCTGTATATATGCGCCAGTAAACTGTTCGTTACGCGGTACTAAAGGATGGATTTTCTCGTGAAATTTTTTTATTAGCCTTTCCCAGGTTTTAGTGTGGGACAATGAACTAGTCGAAAATATATAGTGCGATTTCGGATAGACACAAAATACGAGCTGGCAGCGGTAGCAGTGTTTATCTTAGATTTACTCACGAGGATTTTCCGTCCTGTACAGAGGAGACTTAAGGGGAGAAATATAATGGAGAGCTAAATCCTTTCATCTTTTCTGAAAGGGCTATTGACAAATTAGGCATTTTTCACTTTTCTTAATTGCGCTGAAGCCTTACGATAATTTATAAAGGAGAAAATTTTGTTTACATAATTTATTTATATTTTAGCGGGAAGTAATCTGCAAGAAAAATAGAAAATCTTGATTTTTCCCAGAAACAGGTTGTTATCCGAGCCATAACAAATTTTCACCTATGTGTATAGAGTACGCTCTACACGTACGTGTTTTATCCGAAAGGGCTATTTGAAGTATTTTTTTGCTAAATCAGCACAAGGCAGTCCGCTTGGATAAGGCGCGCTCGCACTTTCCCTTACAAAAAATATCTATCGGGAAGTTGCTAAACCCCCACAAATAAAAAAGCGGGCAGTATGGTGAAACGGAAAAATGCGAGAAAAATATTTTTTTTTCTTTTCACAGAGCCCAAAGTAAATTGTACGAAATCTGTTGTGTACTCATCTTGAGCCGTATTCACTGCTGGCGTTGCCGCCGCACACACTCACCACCACACACCGCCTGCCTTTTTTTCGATTCAATGATGTTGTAAAGCTCAGCTGGTGCCTTCGTTTAAAATGTGTGTTTTTATGTTTCCACCTACATTATGACCCTTATTTTTTCCACTTTTCCTGTGTACTTTTCCGTCTGTCGTGAGTTGTGCGAAGTGCGAGGCTCCATTCCAATGGTTCTGCTCGTTGCACACTTGTAGAAAAAATATATATATTTTTCAGGAGTGCTGTCCAGGATTATTAGACAGGATACTCACGCACTAACGCATTAGCCTTGTAGGCTGAGCGTTACTATTAAAAAATGGAAAAGCGTAGAAAAAAGCGGAGCAGTGCCTATGGGAAAGGATAGCGCGAGAAGTGAGACTTAGCCAGCAATATTTCATTTAAGTGTTATGACCGTGAGCTTTCCCTTTTTTGTAGAAAAGTAATCCGTTCCATACCCGCCATGTCGCAGTGTTCTTCACGTATGAGCTTTTAGAAAATCTCAGCCTTTTCCCAAAAAAACACTGATTTCTGTCTGAAAAGCACTTGTACAAAATAATCCAAAAAAATGTAGCAAAAGAGGTAAAAAAAAGTGCCTTGCAAACAACAAGCTCACCAACCATATCAGACGAAAATATAATTTGTCTACTTTTGTCCTTGTAGCCCATTGAGAAGGTAAAGACAATGCAATGATAACCATTTTCCTCTACTTTACGGCTACTATTATTCCACGTAATTTTGCTTCAGTTGTTCATTATTGCATGCAAAGCATAAAATCAAATGATGCTGAAGGTACAGAAGCACATTTACGATTGCTACTGCTACTTTTCCATCTCTATTCTCTACACAAAAGCTTTGGCCACGCTACACTGAAATTTTCCGGGTAGACTGAATCAAATTGGAGGAACGGCAACGGCACAAGCGCCAGTGAAAGAGCGACGCACCAAAAAGCGAAACGGAAAGTAGTAAATTTGTACGGCTATGTCATAAAAAGATAATGTGTGTATGTTTTTAGCGAGCATTTCGGCAATCAGGTCAATTATTTGAATGGAGCATATCAAAACCTACTTTTACTGCTCTTTTCCGCTTCTTACCAGAACCAAAAAGGAGTGCACACTGGCTCTCCTTTTTTTAATGCCTCTCGAAAAATATATTTCAATAATAACCACCACAGAAAAGGGGGAAAGACAAAAGACGTGATGTTATCATTGCACATTATAACTGTGTATTATTGCATATCACGCAACCATGTGATGATGCCTACGCTGCAGCTTAACTTTTTTTGCGGAGGGAAAACGTCCTTTCCAAGCTGCACAAACTGAACAAAAATGTTTTTTCCTATGGCATATAACAAGTTCCATAAAAGAGCCCATCAGAGACGGTGAGAAATTTTGTGGATCTCCCAAGCCAAAAATATTGGCGTGGAGGAGCGAAGCATATGTCCAAAACGTAAACCAAGCCTAATTTACATTTTCCTGAAGTGGACTGGCAAATAGCGAGGATCAACACATCTAAATTGCTAATTAAGACTGTGCTGATTTACTACAACTTTGCTCAATGAGTGGAAGCTATGTCTATGTGTGGAGAGGGAGAAGGAGCCACTGAGATGAGAGTGGTGGGATCTCTCTGAAAATTGTGCAGTCACCGTTGCGTTATGTTGTGGGTTGGCTCTTTAGCTGCTCGTTTCGTTCTGCTGAAAGTATTTGAATAATGAAGTTGGACTGCTAGCCAAGTCTTCATCTTCACTTTTTGGGAGGAAAAAGAGAAGGGTGAATGTGAAACGGTGCCAAGCCAGAAATGATCAATACAACGATTAATTAATTTCGAGTGTGTGCTTGCTTTTAAGCTAATAAATGTGCTTCGCATTTTACCCACTCCAAATAAAAAGCATCTGACATGAGCTGTGTGTCTATCTATATGGCACTAGCTCAATCCCAAAAATTTATTTTGAAAAGGAAGAGCCTAGCCTACCGAGGAAAAGTGCTAAATTCTAATGCGTGTGGAATAATAATGGTAATAAACTCCCTCATAATTCTCCCTCCCTAATGGTAAGATGATGGTCCACTAAAAGTAAATGGCTTGCAAAGTGCAAATCACAGAAAGCAGTGCGGTGCCTTGTGTAATTGTAGCAAGCCAAATAAATCCCGAATGTTGTAGACTGTCAGCGGAATCCTGAGAGAAGGCCTTCCTACATCTGCTCGACAAGACCATAACATGTCCTAGTTCTATCTCGACATAATTGTTCCAACAAACTAACAATGTTTGGCGTGCCTCTGTCATTCATTCCTCCAAAAAACGATAGTTATTTTTAGTCATGACGGCTCTTCAATTCTAATACGGAACGGTTTCCAATTTTATGAGAATTTTATGCGAAAAGTGTTTCCCGCTTAGAAATGAGTCAGCTCCGTGTGCTCATGCTAATGAGCGAAGGGAGATCATAGTTGTTGCTGTTGCTATTGCAGCTTTTCCACAAAAAAAGCGAACAAACACTTGGGCGAAAGGAAGCACAAAGCACATCTCAACAAGATGAATTTGCTGGTGGGAGAGATCAAGCGAGGAATAGGTAATCATTTGCAAACAGCGTGAGAGCACACTGATCCTCCTGATGAGGATCTTATGCACGAGCGTTCTCCTTTATAGCCTCTATGCCCGGAGATGATCGCTATCAACTTGTCCGTGATCTGTGTGGTTTTCTAAAAGATGTGGTCGGGAATCTTACCTTCACCTTCCCGTTCAGATTCCGGACATTCATGCACTAGCACACAGCTCTTCCATCTCCGTAGCTAGTTAAATTCGATGGAGAAAGGCAACGTACGCTTCACAGTGAAAAAAAAATTAACCAAGAAAAAAAGTATAAACTGGGGCCTGTCTAGTATAAAATGAGACGTGGCCTTCTCCATACACCCTTCCCCGCTGGCAGGACTCTTCACTCCTCACCTTGCTAATCATCATCAAATCACTCGCAAGGCGTTGGGTCTTGGCTTTTTTTCTTGTCTGGCTTCACGATACTTCGCCTAGGTATTTCATGAATATATTGTAGCGTCTATTTTTCCGGAAAGGACAATGCTTTCTCCTTTGATGGAGCTTCAGCTTCAGCCTTAAAGAAAAAAAGAGATTAAAGCGAGGGAAAAATAGCTGGGAACGATATGCCATTGGAGCCAGTGCTAACCAAAAATATGAATAGAATGAAAGTGAGGAGAGAGTGAATAGCTCAGCTTGGTTCCATTATATTTTCTCTAAAAAATCTTGTCTTACTCGAGTACTTTTTTTAAAGCTTGCCTCTCGTCTGCTTAGCAGTATTATTATTAGTCTCGTCATCGTCATAATCACATGACATGCTTATGTTTTCGTGAAAAGAGGCTAGCTACGATGTCAAAAGCTTTCAACTTGAGAAAGGGAAAAAAAGAGTGGAAAATTGTAGACATATCCACTCCGTTATGTCCACGAAGGTACACATTTTTCCTATAAAATTGTCTAATTCAAGAGACAGTGCTTTTCAGCTCCAGCCTGACTCTGACTTTCAGAAGTGATGATGTAAGTTTCGTTTTCGTTATATTGAATAATATTTCATAAAATATGAGGAAAGCACAGAAAGTAAAAAAATACATTTTTTGAGCTTTCTAGGAAGCATCAAGTACACTGGTGAGTAGCTAGGAGGGTGGTGATGACTAGTGTAAGCGGAGGAGGGACGATGATGATAAGAAATGGAGGAAAACTAGTAAGCAGAAAAAAACAAGCGGAGCCTACAAGAGCCTCCTGACAGCCACTTAACCAACGAAAGAATCTGTTATTAAGGCACTTGAGCTGAACTTCCTTGTAATCTGGAGTTATGTTCTGTGAGCTTAGAAAAAACGGAGTAGATTTTCTAGTGGATGTATTGCATATGCTCATTGTGAAAATACACCCACTACAGAATTCTATGAAATAAAAAACGGAGCAGTGAGTAGATAAAAAAAATATGCTAAGAATGGGACTTGTGAAAAGGTTACCTGCTACCTAGTAATGGAACTCAAAAACAGCTAGATTTCCTACGGACGGATTTTTCCATTCATTCTCAGAGTGGCATACACCCTGACAGAATATATTTCAAATTGTAGAGCTCATTGTATACTTTATTAAAGCTGATTGTAATACAAATAAATCCAAAAATTTGGAGAAAAGTGGAGCACAGTGAAATTCGCACTTTGAATATAGTCATATAACATAACCCTCATTAGTCTACTTCTGGTTGGACTGTCCATTCTCCACCCTAGTAAAGCTTATATTGGATGCATGCAAACCACTTTGACTTGATTTCATTTGAGTTCGTTGGACTTTTTCCAGTTGAGAAAAAATGGAGACAAGCTGAAGAATTTTTATTTTTTCATATTATGTTGTCACTTCATTCATGTGAATAATAGACGACTACATATTTCACTCGTTTCTTCGATGACGAGTATTCTCGCTTCGATGAATCCAGCTACAATTTACAATCACTCCTCTTCCTTCTTTTTTGTATATGAAGGTTGTCATTCCGGTTTGAGCTAGAAAAAAAATTCTGATTTCACATACATTTTTTTCTTTAACATATCAGCACATGCATCAGCTCACTACTAAACAACAAAATAGATTTTACTTGACGCAGGTTGTATTAGCCTGGGACAGGGTTGTGCCTGTATGACTTGAGAATTTTTTATAGCGTATTTTTTCTGTTCTTTTTTTTTCAAGAAAAAATTCACTATTCACTTTCATCTATTATTTGCTATATTGTTGGAGTACGGTGTAGCTGTGAGATCGAAGGAGAAGTGGAGCTGGAGGGGATCCTTTATTCCTCTTTCCTTGAGGACAAATTTTTTCCATTATTCATGCAAAAGGACGTGTGTCTGTTATTATATGAAAAAGGGAAATATGATGCTGCAAAGGTGTTTGTGCTCAAGTTCACAAGTTGTTTTCCTTTTCCCTTCTCATATGTATAAACAGAGAACAGAAAAGGCAATTTCCACTGCAGACGATGGAGAAACACGAGCAAACAGAGAAATGCGTATTGCGTTGGAAGCAATATGAACTATTCAAAATGTAGGAATTGTTGGATGTGTTCCTCCTGAAATGGCAAATGAACATCCTCTGCAATTCAAGCAGCACAAGTAAAAACACCCTTGCGACTTTTCCCAGACGGAAAATAAGCCTTTCCAAGTGAATATTAAACGTATAAGATGTAGAAATGTGGAAAGTAGAGTTTTTGGAAACGACTATGCTTTTGCAAGCTTTTGTGTGCGTAATATTCCATTGTAACCTTCAGCGCTGCTATTGACAATGTGACATTCATACAAGTAAGAGATGACATGTGCCAAGGAGGAGAGAAGAAATTGAATTTCTATACGGAATCAACCTCTTGTCGCTTCTGTAAAAAAGATGAATTCTCATCTTGTCGCTGCTTTTCGTTCTTTTCTGTTTATTTTATTGAATTGAAATTGAGGCAGATAT
>JAHZND010000352.1:0-12257 GCA_027744115.1 Acrocyrtus sp. NNG-2020
CCTTTCTTTTGTAGCATTACTGAACGCAAAGGAATTAAATTACATAGTAAAAATGCAACAAACGTTTTTACCCATTTGTGTTTTCAAAAGCCTTCAATTAGGTACTTTGAAAATTTTCAGTGAACTTAATCATTTTCATGAAGTACAAAAAGATATGTTTCTTTCGGAGTGTTCCATCCGTTTATGGTACAATGGTATTACGAAAAGTATAAAGTCGGAAAATTAAGTAGCAGAAGTATGTAAAAAGTTTTATTGTTTAACACATTTCATTCTATATGCTTTATACTCTTTAACACTCGCTAAGGATTATAAAGGACACATTTAACGATAAACCTAAAATAGCCTGTTAGGGCTGATATATGGCCAGCACATACAAGATAATAACACCAGTCAGGATACCCAAGTTGTGATTGAGTAATACTTTAATGGCACTTTTCGGAGAAATTTCACTGACTTCTTCGGTTAACGATGTAACTTCGGGTACCTAGCACAAGGAACAACAAAAAATGTGGAAAAGAAATGTCATCCACCCACAAATGAGCAAAAAGTAATAGCGATTTTAGCTTTACAATAATCTTACCATGTCTGCTAAAGCCACATACAAAAATATTCCTGCAGCAAATGCAAATATATAACTGTCCCATGAAATTTCTCCCAACAATATTCCCATCTTCACAGTAAATCCCGAATTAATTAAAATGGCAAAGTCTCCTGTTGAGTCATATTATTTTTTTCAGTATTTTACTAGAATATACGAAGTCTATTTATTCTCAATGGTATTTATAGTGTTTATGTGCAGTATTACCAAGTTCGTGAGGGAACTCTTCACATATTATTGCCAGTGAAATGACAGCTCCAGTGTGAAAACTTTTCATGAAAGCCGTCCCAATCGAAACACCGTCAATAAAATTGTGTAAGCTGTCACCAATTATAATTATCCATGCAACTGTCTTAATTTGCTCGGGTGAGGAAACATCAGCATTTGAAGCTGCTTCTTGTAAAGTCTTAACTTAAACTCAGCGTGCTACGATACACCGGCAAGGTTTCACGACTTCGATTTTGGATCTGAAATTTAAAAATCAGGTTTCACTATTGTTGCCGTCTAAAAGGCAGTGAAGAGTATACAAATGTAAACTATTGCACATTACTCCAACTGCTGGAACTGCTAAATTGTTAGCTTCCATTGTTTCATTCTTGGCAATTTCCGCCTTCGTCCCTCCACTTGCATCTCCATTTATAATGACACCATTTTCCAAGTTAGAGATAACAATCGGATTCCCTGTCTCAATTTCTTCTTCTGATAGAGAATCAGTGCCTTTTAGAGCAGCTTGCTCCATTAGCGGCACTTTCTGCTTCTGCAAAGTTCATAAACATCATAAAATGGGGAACAAAGGGGAACAAAGGGGAACAAAGGGCAATAAAATTTGGACCTTCTTTTACATACCGCCCTCATTTTGACACCAATCTTGATTCCGCATTCTAGAAGCATTACCGTCCATGCTGCCAACCACACGAGCAGAGCAATATTAATATACTTTGGAGCCTCAGGGTCTTGTCTGGACTCTAGGTCAAAAGCCTGAAACAGTTTTGGAATGATTATGCTAAAATTTTCATTCATTTAAGATGTACATAATAAAAGTTTTCTTTCACAAATAATTGTGAAGCGGGTATACATGAGAGCTTGTTTGGATACCGCTGGAATTAGATGAAATAGAGCAGACCCGCTTAGAGAACCGATTGCTAGCCCAATCATTGTCCGCATTACAATCGTGTAAAAAGATTTGCCCATCAAAGGGAAGAAAATTATTCCCATTACTGAAGATAAGTTTATGACTGTGACAAATCCCAAAGCGGATATCCAGACTTTGAAGGTGGACATTCTTTCGTCTGCAACAAATTGAGAAAACTTGTGAAAACTGCTTTTATTAGGCAAGTTATATAATGTCACTTTAAAATTTTGACTGATGTCTCACCATCACCAGATCCTAGAGCATGATCTCCACCAGCATGTCTTAACATAATACTGTCAGTGTCGTTCCCGTCCATCGCGACCAAAAACCAACTTGACAATAAAGGCAGAAATTGTAAGAAAAATTATTCCAATTAACAAATTGTTCTGGTCAGTTTTACTTTGTTTAAAAAATTATCAATTAAGAAAATTATAAAAGGTAAACTGCCTATTAGTGCCCTTATTCACCACTTTTAGCACCTCCACTACCGGCATGAGAGCACATTTAAATTCAGAACAAATCTGAGCTATTATTACAAGTATAACACAATACCTAGCTAAAATTGCCTGTGCTCAGCGAAAAATAATTCCATATCTTCTCCCACTTATAAATTACGCATAAATGTATTCATTCATTTTCCTCATGCAGTCCCAAAGTATTGCTTATGCGGAGAGGAGAAGAGGTGCGTTGTGAGACGAGTATTAAGTGGAGTTCCCGGTAATCTGCACCCTTATCAAATGACACGTAATTTATCTGCTCTTTATAATCAGTCAAACATCCTAACTGTACACGAGTTTTAAATATAATTTAGCCAAATGGGTGTTGATATTGTTTTCATGGCCATGCCGTGTCTAAACCATTATGTATTCGTAGGTTGGTCATAGTTCACAGTCATACAACTAAAAGGCATGCAAGTGGGTGCTACAGTCTCCAGCTCATTTATTTTACAGATCACATCATAAGCCCTAAGGTTTCTGAAGAATCTATATATCGTATAGCATCAGAAGCCAGGCCGAATTTTATAAGCCACTCATTTATCAAGCCAAAAAGTGAACAATACTTGAGTGCTCTATTTGTAGTAATGTACTCCATAAACTCCATAAAAATCACTTGATGCACGATGAAAAGAAAGAATCTGCTTGCGTGTGTTTATTTTTTTTCATGAAGTATTTGCTGAGCTGTGCAATGAGCGATTCGAGTGTGAAAAAAGCACGTTCAGATTTCCTACTTTTACTGCTTGATGATATGATACCAGTCACACGATTAGGAATATGCAGTTGATAGTACTGTTAATTATAAATTAATTATGATTATAATTCAAGCTATAAACAGCACGTGTTGGGTTGACAATTTCTATCTCCTTTTACCAGCACTCTAACAGGGCGATGCGGTTTACTATTTATTATGATCTATGGGCATGATGTACTCTGATAACAGTTCAAATTAAAATTAATTGTACTTCTCCAGTTTTAAATGCAGGGCATCATTACTCATCCAAGTACAATCTGTACAAAAATGTAACAACATTTTAAACGTCATTATGTCTCTTATGCGGCGCTAATAAAGACTCATTTCATAGGAATAAGCATTTAATTACATTTACATTTAAAGTTTATCCTGCTTATTTTGTAGAAATACGTGAATTTCAGCGGGCCCGAAAGCAAACTGACAACTGAAGATATGAAAATAATAGTTTATAGGGCAGATTTTGCTGTGTGGTCTTCTGGATACCGTTAAAAGGACAGATTATACGGACTGGACAGGAAGAGAAAGTTTGGCTCTACTGAGCACGGAAGAAGAGAAAAGGTCAAAATAGGCTGGACTCACATCAATTAATTCATAATGACATTTTTTTAGTTCTGACAAAGTAACAAATGAAATACGAGTTGGAGTAGGAGGTAGCGCTGATGATGGTGATCTCAGGAATTAAATTTAAAGACTGTATTTAAAAATGAAACTTATGTTACTTATATTCGGTTTGTTTTAACAATAATTCACATCATTTAAGCCCACGGGAATATTTCAAGATGGATTTACATTTAATTAATTTGCTATTAATGCTTGAATGATGTCTCTATTAAGTTGTCATCTAGATCTTGATTTCCAGTTATCAAACAATCTATCCGAATCAGTAGGAAATGGGGTAACTGACAAGAAAAATGGAGGAGACCGACCTCCCTGTTGAGGTGAAATCTCTGCATATCTTCTGGATTCACTATTCCTGCTCCTGAATTGGTCGCCAGCTTCTTCACTTTCTCTGTTAGTCCATCCTTTTCTAATTAAATAGGGAGGCCCATTAGGACCATAATTCGGGGAAAAGTACGGCTTTCCTGATTTGCAACATGGACCCTTTTGATTCCAACCTGGTGTGTAAGGTCTTTCGGAGTGACTCCATCGGCTCCAACCCGACTTTTCAGTAGTCTGTTGCTGCCATCCCCATCCTTTGCTCACAAAAGGAGGTCGTTCCGTCACTGGAGGGCCAGAACCCCAGCCTTCATTGGGTGTACGGTCATGATAGTACCATCCCCATCCCGGAGATTTAGAAGTAGTTTCGATCCATCCATGGCCTTCAGATTGAGGTTTGTTCGGATGTCCTGGAAATAAATCCACACCCCAACCAGGAGCTCCCCCATCAAACGGGCGAAATTCTTTTGGAGGTGGTCCCCATCCTGGAATATTATCAACCCTAGATGGGTACACTCCTCCATAGTTCCAGGCATTGTATTTGCTGGATTCTTGAGGGGCTCTATATCTGCTTTCACTTTCAATATGAGAGTCAGCTTTTTCTGAATCCTCTTCCTCATCATCATTGATTCGATTAGGATCGAAGGACATAAAATTATGTGGCGGAGCTTCGGTAGTTGTTGTTGTACTGTATAAAATGGAATTTACATACCTAAATTAGCATCTTTTAAAAGGGTTCATTTATATACTATATATAGGTAGTCGATATACTAAAACGCGTTTTAGTATATTTTTTTTACAAAATGCCCATTCCCATGAGTTGAAAACTCAGTTCTTATTTGAAAACAAAGAATTCCCTTTCTTTTAAGAATTTTCAGCACAAAAACAAAACCCATTGCCTGGTGGGAGTAAAAAAAGGTCCAGTCATCGTTGACAAAAAATTATATCTCGATGCCCCTCATTCCATAACACTTCTATCCATCTATACCTAAATTAGCATCTTTTAAAAGGGCACATTTAGATATATTTTAGATTGATGTTAGGGAATACCCCACTTAGCGTTTTTCATCTTTCAAAATTAATAAAATTATGAGTAAATATTTTTTTACTCATAATTGGTAAAGGTTTGCAAATATTTTCATTTCATTGAAACTGTTTAAATGAATATGTCAAAATTATCACATCAAAAATACGCAACTTTGATGATTTTCATTTTTACCGAAAATTCCTTGTAATTACTGCACTTGAATCTTTGAATACAAATTTACGGAATTGGAAAATGATTAGACCAAAAAAGTACATTTTAATTGGGTCTGTGGGTTAAGACCCATAGATTTAGAGAATCATGGTGGTAAAGAATTCAGATACCTACTGCACTTTATCAATTTCTGACAGATTATTTTCTGTTTAGTTTTTAAACCATTTTTATCCGATTTTAAGATTTTGACTCAAGTAAAATTTCCGCGCCGAATGAATTTTTCACACATTAAAATAATTCTTAAGTGGGATATTCCCATTGATATTTATAGATATTTAATTTAATTATAATTTTACGTAGTAGTTGTGGTAGTGGTGGTGGTGGTCGTAGTCGTGGTCGTGGGAGGTGGGCATTTCCGAAATGGTCTAAAGAAGTATTGGGTCCATGAGTTACCAGGAGGGCCATAAGGTACTTGATTGCAAACTTTTGGAGGGGGGACTTTTTCATCTGACTCCTCCGATGATGGCCCCGATGCTTCAGCTTTTGAGTCGTTTTTATTTCCTTTTTTATCGCTATCTTCACTGTCTGAATTTCCCGTATCAGCCTCATTCTCAGCATCGTCTTCGCTGCCTTTTTTATCTGGCTTTTCGCAGTCTGCCCCATCATCTCCAGAAGAGTCATTCTTGCTATCATCGCCGTTTTTGTTTTCATCCTTGTCTTTACTGGTATCGTCCTCGTCGCTATCTGCTCCCGCGGGGGAGTTGGTCTCGGCTGCCACCATTTTGGCAGGTATTGCAGCGTTTCCTTTTTGATCCTGATTTTTTCCCTTTTGAGGGACATCCTTACCCTTTTCATCCATTTTACCAGAAGTTTCGTTTTTAGCGACAACGGTATGGCCCATTAATGTTAAAAGGACTGCAATAATTGACACGAGAACAGTTATAATTCTGAATTTTCGTTGAAGCACTCCCATATTGACCTAATGTAGTATGCTAAGTGCTTTTCTAATTTTTTAAAGTTTACTGCTCTTCTGAGGATGTGTAAAATTACATCACTGCCGTCGTGAACTGCATGGCAGTAGAAGGGGTATATTAAAAACAGTCACTAGTAAAACATGACTAACTAAAAGTATGTCACATACAACCTATAACTAAAACGTTTAAAATATTTTTACTACAGAAACATCTCCTGATAGTATCGCTCTGTTAAACTCACAATAAAAATATTCAAACTATATTCCTAATTAATTAGTTGATGTCGCTAATCAATAATATAATTCGCGTTTTTCTCTAAGAAGACTTATTCAAGGAGCAAACGTTGCGCGTATGAACTTCGTAGAGAGAAACAGCGCTGATTATCTATTTTCCTCCTAGAACGAAATGCGCAAAAATTCATAATGAGAAGTTGCAATATGCCAGCAAGACAAAAACTACCTACTTCAGTCTATCCTCGGCTAATTTAAGCAAGCAAAAAGCCGTTTTTGCGCCAGTACTTCGTTGGGGATTAGAGTATTCTCGAGTTCCAGGAAACCTCAATATATTCAATACTACTTCAGTCTATCCTCGGCTAATTTAAGCAAGCAAAAAGCCGTTTTTGCGCCAGTACTTCGTTGGGGATTAGAGTATTCTCGAGTTCCAGGAAACCTCAATATATTCAATACTCCTCCACCGCATCAATTTTCTCACTGCATTAGCTTCACTTATAGCTAGTTTAGAAATTTTATGAATGAAAGAAGCTTATGCTTACACATTTTGCCTATACCTGTGTACCTATGAACATGTTCTATCAGTTGAGGAGTCAAGTCAGATGAATTCATGTAGAGGAAAACTGGAAACCTCTATATTTACTGTGCTCCTCCATATTAGCTATGTGTGCTCTTGAAACTTCTTCCCTGTGATCAAGATTAGAGAGTGGCGAGTATTTTTTTCCGCCGGTGTCTTTCATATAAGATATGGAAAGGACCCAGAAATTCCCACGATAAGCTGTAGAAGCGTTGAAGATTCTAATTAAAGTGTGCATGGGAATTATTGCTAAACTATTCCTAATTTTTTTCGATCTTATTTCGCGCGAATGAATTATAAATAATGTGGGGAGAGTGTGCTAGATAGATAGATAATGATCTTATATTTCTGATGATACCTAATTGCTCAATTTTTCTGTACTTTTATTACACTTTTGTTCAGACAGAGATAGGAATCGTCATTTGCTAGTGTGTAGCCATAAACTGCAAAACTGCCATACATAATTTTTAATTAGATTTTATATTGCAGGACTTGATATTTGCAGCCCATGATAAATACAAATTGCTTGCAGCGCTACAAAAAAATAAAGAAAAAATTATCCCATTCATACTTGCCACAAGTTTGCAAACTGGTAGGTCTTGAGACGAAGGTCAGTTTTTTTCTGCAGTGTGCTAAAATGATGGTGAAATTGCTTGCAGCACTACAAAAAAATAAAGAAAAAATTATCCCATTCATACTTGCCACAAGTTTGCAAACTGGTAGGTCTTGAGACGAAGGTCAGTTTTTTTCTGCAGTGTGCTAAAATGATGGTGGCCACATGGCAAAGCTGATAAAGGGCAGGGGTTTAGAGAAGATTAAGATAATAGGTAATTGGATTTTTTGAAAATTTTGTATCGGTTAACAAGAAATAAAGATTTAGTGTCTAAAACCTAACTGTGTGATGATGAATTATACAGGAAGCTAAACCCCTTTTTGGACGAGAATCCTAAGGAGCTGTACATTAAATTTTAGCTACTAGCCTTACTAGAAGTCGAAAGAAAATTTACACTTTACTGCTAACCTAACTAGTCTGTAGGAGCATTTACGTCATATTTCCCACACTATTCCGTGCGTGTACTGGTCTGTCTTTAGAATTGATCTCTTAACTCTAAACTACAAATAAACTCTAATATGTACATCCGTAACCAGATATACTGAAAACTTCTCTTGTCCCCAGTTGCCAGTCGCCAGTCTTGCAAGTTTGATGTTTATGGGACATTGACAAATGTTCATTCTACGCTTCAATGAAAGGCAATGATGAATGAGACAAGGAGGAATAGATGGATAGAAGTGTTATGGAATGAGGGGCATCGAGGTATAATTTTGTCAACGACTGGACCTTTTTTTACTCCCACCAGGCAATGGGTTTTGTTTTTATGCTGAAAATTCTTAAAAGAAAGGGAATTCTTTGTTTTCAAATAAGAGCTGAGTTTTCAACTCATGGGAATGGGCATTTTGTAAAAAATAAACTAAAACGTTTTCTGAGAAAAGTAAAGAAGTCACCGAAATGAATGTTATCTATTGTGTAATTTTTTTGTCCAAAAGGATATACCGCTGAGAGTAAAAGCTGACGTTTTAACTTTTATTCAGTAATTATAAGTGCCATACGGTATGGCCCATACCATATCATCATACAGGAGCATTTTAATCTTACACATTCTTCAGAATTATCTACCTTAAATGAAAAAATGACAGATTTGATGGATTTTATGAGCTACCACTATATGCCCAATACTTGTCTAAACAATTTAGTTTCGTACGCTGTCAGAGTAGATGGTTAACTAGCTACCTATGTATAGTAGGTTGGAGTTGGAAATGTTGGAATCGAATGAAATGATAAGTGGATCAGTTTTTAAGCGATTTTTTCGTCTAGAACCCCTAAACTGAATGATGCGTAGTTAACTTACTAAATATTTAAATAGAGCAAAAGCAAAGGTAAAAGTACTACTAATAGTGTTATTTTGTGAATATCCTAGGTGGATAAAATTGAATTGGGTAGTTGAGTACCTGTAAGCAACATTAACCGTCCATTTGTATTTACAATTTTATTTTATCAGTAATTTTTGAAAACATAGAAATGCAATCAGCACTTAATAACAGCTAAGCTAAACAGAGCTCACATTAGAATGCTAAAATAAACTTGATGAAAATTAAACTGTCACTTATACAGTATAAGTTATACTTATGCTTACATACTGTGGATAATCGTGTGAATAATTTTTAGGAAAGCACCCAGGAATCAAGAGCAATCTTGATTACGAAGGGAAACTCTTAAGCTGTGGATTTTGAATGAAAAAACATTACTCACGAACGATCATCTATTCTTGACAGCTACTGTTCAAAAACGTTGCAATAATTAGAGGCTCTCTGAAGTTGATTAATATAATGGGTTGCTATTCATATGCATTACTGCACAAAGTGCAAAATAAATGACGTTTTAATACTCGTAAATACCTGTTTGTATATATTGCACTTTGACACATGCATTCTCCTTTCTGCTACAGCTGTAATTGCCTGTCATTAAAAAGGTCAAAAGCCAGAATTTGTACTTGTTTATTTAGCTCCATTTAGTAATTCATGAAGCTGGATTACTGCTGCGCTGCCCACTGATCATTAATGAATCTAAACCATATTCAAACCCTAAATCATCATGAAATGACGTAATGTTATCTAACTAATTTGTTGCTTATATAAACTTTTGACTTGAACTTGAAATTTATCGACTCATTTCTTTTTTTATTCTCATTTTCCTTTTTTCTATTTTTAAAACTAATCTTGTTAGCTTGGCCGCTGTTTACGTTAGGTAAATGTATTTACCATTTACCTAAACTCCATGAATTTACCAGCCATGTTAAATTAAAGTCGAAATTGAGTCAAGCTTTCATAATTGTCTCATAACACATTTCTTATACTGAATATACAAGTGGATCTAGACAAATTTGGTGGATATAATTATGATAAATAATTAAAATTTTGCTAAATCGGCATTTTAAAAAATTCGGAACTTGTATTTTTTTTAATTTACCTTACTAAGCTATTTTATTTCAAATATACATATCACCGATATGTCAAAGTTCATTTTGTTTTGACGAACTGATAAATATTATGCATATTAAGCACTAAACGCTCGCTAATGAAAAACAGGCAGCACGAAAACTGCTGTGCTGTTACTTAAATAAGCTTTGGCTCTTCTGGACTGGCTGGGAAGACAGGATCATCTTATGTAATAATGTACAAGTCACATATATTTTATATATGAATATCTACTACACCTAATATATTCCTGAAATAATGGATAAATTATGGGGAAAGGAAGGTGGAACTATTTAATTTTTATGGAGGTTGTACTTGGGATGAATTGCTGCTGTAAAACTACAGGACTTATGTACATACCTAATAGCATCACGTTATTGTTCCTCCAAATCGAACTAAAAATACCTAGTTGAATGGGAGGTTGTCAGTTTACTCAACGTACGCTATATGCATGTAGGTATATACCTACCTAGGTAGATGATGATTTAACAAATATAGCTTCCTTTTTAAGCGTGAGCATGACTCAGGGATTTAGAGCTGATATTTGTTCTGTATAGTGGATGGTATGACGAATCCTTTTATAATTAAAAAATACTCTCTGGAACAGATTCCGTACCCTGAATATGCGAGTCGAATGGAGTGAAAATGAAGAAATTAAGCACTTTGGTATTAGGTATGTATATGTAAAAAAACACAAAAATTCCGTCGGTCGCTGATTTCATTTCAAAGCCTGAATATTTTTATGCAGTAATGTATCCTTGTAGTTGTGAGTGAGCTCTTCCTGAGACTTTATCTATGGAAATGAAACATTGTTTTACCACCTGCTACAGAACAGGGGAGACTGCAGAGAGTCCAAATAAAACCGTCTAACCGTAAGGTTAGGTTAGCTATGTCATTACAGTAGCTTGTGGTAGGGGAACATTTGTACCTATATTGTGTACTTTATCCATTTATTTTATTATATTCTAAGGATAATATAATTATAAAATTGGTCTCACTGCTAGGTTAAAGAGGCATTTCCTTTCATGACCAAAAATTTATACTGTTTGACAGAATTTTAAAATTATGATAGAAGGCCCTTCACCCATAGTAATTACTTTGTTCTTCAATTCCTGCATAGCCGTTTGCTATGGATTTGTTACACTTTCATGTCCCTCTCTGGCTATTTCCTTTTATTTAAACACTAATTCTCTCCTCTAGGAACAGGAACAGGAAGTACAATATAGGATACAGTTCAATTTATCGTTGCCAATTTGACATTCCATGGTTTGACGATAATGGTAAAAGCATTTTTAACTTAGAATCGAATTGTTTGAACTGGAGGCATAATTACATATGAGAACATCTTCCATTGTTCCACCAGTAAAAATTTACCACGTCAAATAACACGTAGTAAAAAAAAGGTTTAACTTAGGGTTTCATCAGTAGAAAGAATGCCTGGACTCCTGCTTGGGAAAGTCTTCTTCTTTACGTCCAAGGCCATACACCTTTTAAGGATTACCATTGCCTCAGAAGCAATAAGGCTGACCTAGGTACGGATCCATGAAAGCATCCCTACTTTATCTGATCTTTCTACATAAAAAGATCGAGTTATCCATAGCTTTAGGGCTGAAAGAGGCAGGGCAATAAATCTGGAAGGAATAAAAAAGGAACTCTTCATGACGTCCTGCATGCAACACAAATATATTTGGCTACATAGACCCTACTTTCATCTTTCTGTAAAAATTTACTCATAATCAGCACCCTTCTTCTCCCCTCTTCCAGTTGGTCTTCAACTTCTCTACGCTGCAGTATAAAGGGAAAAACAGTTGCTCATGAAACAGAAACACGAGGTGGAGGTCCACATAGATTTCAGAAAGAATACCAAAAAAACTGGTTTATGACAAACCGTTTTAAGCACTTCAACCTAGTTCGTACTCCATTCCAACTTTATTAGTAAAACATTTATGTGTAGTGTGTGCAGTTAGAGCAAGAAAAAGCCCACGCAAACATTTCAATGGAGCATGACATGCGTAGGTAAAACTTTGATAGTAAATCGTTCAACGAGAGATAACATTTAATTTTAAAAAGATACTTTCAAAAGTGCATCGAGTAAATAAGAGTGCAAACGTGTCCTGAGAAATTATGAAAATTTACGGTATTGTGAGCGCTGGGAAGGAAATGAGTATTTCCCGTTTTTTAAACCAAAAAAAACTGTATTATCGGATGGCCATGCAGCAAAGACATATAACACTAATCAGCGATTGGAGTACACCAACAACCAAGCACAGTCTAAACACTCCGGTGTCTGCTGTAAATGTTAATAAAAGTTAATTTCACACTAAAAAATGA
>JAHZND010000353.1:0-38337 GCA_027744115.1 Acrocyrtus sp. NNG-2020
CTCCCTCATTTGCATAACGAATTACCATAATGTGGGATGGAGGGTTTTTTTGTGTCATCCAATTTTTGTAGAATTTTTTTAAAAAAATATACTTTTCCTTGAAAGTAAGAGCTGAGAGATGAGAGTGGAATTTTTTTTCTTGTTTTTTGAATTTTGACTCTTCTGCGGAAAGCATATCTGATAAAGTTAATCTGATATTGTTAATGATAATGAAGGTGGTTTTTTTGCTTAGGGAAGACATACTCTTCTCATCATGCTGACAGAGAAGAGTTGCTGAACTTTACAATTAGACAGTTATGATACTGCGCAAGGTATTACTGAGGATGAGCGTATACTGTCTTGAGTCTTGAGTGTATGTCAAGAACTCGTCATTCGTCATGTTTAACGATGACGGAGAGTAATTAAGTTTTGGGTTTTGCACTAACCGTGAATCAGGGCCAAGGCTAGAGAAGAGTCACCCAGCAAGGATTTGCTAGAGAGGAGATAGAGATATCAGGTTACCTTTTCCTTTGAGGATCAGGTTGTGGGCGTCAGTTGCTGACTTGAGAAAATTAGTACTGCCAAAAAATAAGTGAGGGAAAATCCGAAATTTTGTCCCTTGAGATGATGATACGATTCTTAAATGGACTGGGAAGATCTATTTAAAATTGAGTTATGGAAGATCTCTGCGGGCCAGACCTCGATTTCATTAGTGCTGAGGAGAAATGGTAGTGCTCTTGCATGCATTCGTACCTCTAAGCGATCTAAAAAAAAGTAATAATATGGGGACGGTAGAGAGCTAAGCAAAATTCTATTACATAATGGATAATTCCGTTGACAAGCCTAAATCATATTATGCATGTCCTATATAGTAACACGAATTTAAGCGACTACTGCTTTGCTACCTATGCTGTGCCTGCAGTTCCCCTCCTCTACACAAGTTTCACGCTTTTGCTGATGGGAGCGAGTCCCCCGCACAGCCTCAATAATATGCGTCTTTTTTGCAGCGCCGCTACTCTAAAAAAGGGGAGTGAGGACGATGGAGTAAAAAAGACAATACGAAAACAACGCGTATGATATAAAAGTGGAACCAAAGTCAGATTTTTGGATGATGACTCTGTGGTAGGAAAATAGCTGGTAGCTGGTTACTGGTATAAGGGAGAATGGGACTCGCTTCACATGAGAGAAAAAGTAGGTCAGCCATTCCTCTCTTCATCCCATCATCGTTTAGGAGCAAGCATTTGGGAGCAAGACGCGTGGCTTAGGCTTGAAATAGGACTGCGGCTGGGCATTTCGTTCAGCTCAACAACAGCGATTTGCTCTCATGCTCTGGCTCCTTTCTTCTTGCTGGTGGTGTACAGCACAGAAAAAAAAAGTTTTTTTTAAAGGAACTTTCTCCAGAAGTGAATGCTGTTTTGGCATGGGTCACGTACAGTAGGCACAAAGAAGACGCGTATGAAGTTAGTAGCGTGCCTATCAGTGCCGCCTTATGCCCTTTCACTTATTTATACTGGCATTATCAATGCGAGTCAGTCCGCTGGGAATGCTGTTAAAAAAAGTTCTGCGTATTGAAATAACTTCCTATCTCCTGTCCTACTACTTCCACGTAATGTATGGAGGATGTCGCTTGAGCATCCAGGGAGAAAGGAGTTCCCTGGATGATGGTGATGATGTGCATCTAGGCCAACATTATAGCTTCTTTTCTAGGTCAGTTGAGTTTCTGCTTGGTAACTGCCTACCACTCGCCTCGCTCCGCTTCCCTTTTTCCTTCCGTTTCTCCCGAAATTTTTGGAGTGGCGTGATGAAAGTCTTAGGAACTGCGTAATTCTAGGAAGGAAAACAAACGCGAAGAGCCGCGAGCCGGTAGAGCGCTGGGGACGCCAAGCCTATCATATATCTTTTGCAGTTGAGCAGCCACCATTTTTCTCCGTTGTTGTGCTGTATACCTTTAAAATGAGTTTGTGAAAAAAAAGTTAATGCGTAGATGTTGCTTTTACTGATGTGGTGTGATTCCCATGAGAAAGAATGTACTTGTTTATTTATTTATATATTCTTGACACAGCACAAATACACGTAGGTACTGACATGTTAATAAAATCGGCAGTTTCGGTTTATCGGAATGGTGCCCAAAGCCGGTTCCGAGTAGAGCCATACTTGTTTTTGAACTTGGATGCTAAAAAAACCTTTGCATAACAGTAGCTACAAAGCAATGGCTGATGGTAGAGACCTTCAACTGGGGAAGCCAAAGAGAATTCTTGGAATAATCCTCGTGTAGCTGTTGTTGTGCGCTAGCCCCACCTTCTAAATCCCGAGAAAGGAAAAGGAGAGGGGAAAGCGAACACTTTATTTTAACCAAAGCATACGGCTTTTGTTAGTTGGCATGCTCTGCCGTGCCGTACTTATGTTTTTTGGCCATGAGGTGTAGTCGTGAAGTTAATGTCTCTTCGTGTATTAATGTACTCTCAAGGCTACGGCAACAACCTGAGAACAGAGTGGGGGTACGCGAGGGAAATTGTTGTTTCGCCTGTCACTTCCGGACTGTGTGAATTGCTTATAGTCAGTTATGACTTGTTTACTGTTCCTGCTGTTACCCCAAAATGAGATTGTAATGGCTTTGTTCCTCAAAACTTTGTAGCTGCTGTTCACTAATCTGTCACTTCTCTCTTCGTTTACACATTAATACGATTTTCAGAAATGTTGCAATTAGTTTGGTTTTTTTGGCAGGAAAGCTGAGGCGCTAATTTTATGCATTGAGTTTGTAATCCCCTTTCACAAATTTAGAGTTTGAATCTGTATATCTCGTTTTGGGTCAAAAGTTGCATTAATAGGGGTGATTACGAAATCATGTGAGAGCTGAGGCGCAAATTTTATGCATTGAGTTTGTAATCCCCTTTCACAAATTTAGAGTTTGAATCTGTATATCTCGTTTTGGGTCAAAAGTTGCATTAATAGGGGTGATTACGAAATCATGTGAGAATATCCGCTAAAGATTGTGATGCAGTGATAGGGAAAAAAAGAGTACGCTACCCCAAACTTTTCTGCTCGTGGTTTATATATCGAATGACTAATGTAATATTCTACTGTCGAAGTGTATATGCTGTAGATACGTTTATCCCTCCACTGTAGATTATTTACTTTTCCCAAATGATCCAATTAAAATCTCGTTACTCTCTAGACATTCCTAGAAGCTGGCCGCGTTACAATATTTTTACACTCCAGCCAGTGAAGCAAAGAGCGGTTTTTGCGGTGTAAGTTTTACTTGAATTAAATCTCCTGTTAGCATTCCAGGAATTTATGTGTAAAAATGCGTCGAACGAGAGAAGAGTTAATTCAATGATGGAAAACAAATGACGTCGAATGGGCGGACTTATCCTTTTAGTGGTAGAGCCACTATTGGCTGAACAGTGAGGTGTGTGAGAACTGCTGCACTGGCGAACAAACAACTGCGAACGTTTGTGTTATGTTATCTCTCTCCTACGCAGTATCTAGGCTGATAGTAATCACAACAACATATTTTTTTGCGCTTTCGTGGTAAATAGTGAGTAGCAAGTTAACAGATTCCCTTACAGCAGTAGTAGCATATTTTTTAACAAGTCGGTAAAACTAACTTTTAAACGATAGTGAGCATACATCAACTACACAATATATTGCAGGAATAAGGGAAATTTGAAATATCTTAAAGAAATAAAATGCTGTTGATGTAATAAAACTTTCTCTTGTTGATGAATGCGCATGAAGTAAGTACCGGTGACTAGCCGACTTAATGAGCATAGGCAAACAAAAAAAAACGTGGTAAACTGCAACTGCTTTACATAGGCATACGGCACAAGCGACAGTTGAGAGCATTAAACACAGCCCCCAAAAAGAAAAATTTATTAAGTGATGGGCTCAGTTGATAGTAGTTGATGGTAGTAATGAAATGACAGTTTCTATTAAGCTGTGCGGAACGCCAACTTTTGTTTGCTTGCGCGGAATAAAAATGCGTAATTATATTGCTCTTTTAGTCATTCACAAGTTTTTTTTGCCAGATTTTTTATCCTGGTGATCACATACCTCTAAGCAGTCAGTTCGTGATTGCGTGTATACCGCATGCCTAAAAAAATTTGAAAAAGCACATTTCTAAGCAAATGTTTTAGGAATTTATTAATGCGCGTAAAATGCGCAATCTCTTCTGTGCAGGTTTCCCTATTTTTTGCTTATAGCTTTGCAATTTTATAAGGATGTGCATTAGGGCATATAAGATGGAATTTGGGTAAGCAGGTATGCATTTAATGCTATACACATCGCAGGTGCCATTATATGTATTGGTAAGAAGAAGTAAAAGTGTCAGCGCTGATAAATTGCTTCTATCAAAAAAGCAGACGACGGGAATTAAAGGAGGTAAAAATTATGACAGGACAAGACAGGGTTGGACTAGATAATGTGTGTGGTAAGCCAAAAGTTGTAAAAAAAATTAAAAAAGTCAAAACGGACTGAGAAGAATTATTTACTTGAAGCTAGAGTAAAATGTAGGTTGCCTTATAGTTAGATGAGAGGAGGGTGTAATTAAAAAGCGAGTGGCTGTGCCTGTCCGTAATGACTTTATCACAATAGAATTAGCAATAATTAAGAAATAAAAAGGATTTTTTCATTATGAAATAGGTATCCAATAGTTAGGCAGTTGTGAGTAATAGTGAGCAACTTATCGTTTGTAAATACCAGATATTGTAAGGTGTAATTAGTGCTTCAGCAGTTACTTGCATATACGAACATCTGCATTCACGAAGGTAGGTAATATCTTGTAAAAGAGAAGTTAAATTGATTACGTTAGTGGTAGTAACGCAATTATCAATTCGCATAAAGTGTTTAATGAACGTGCAGAAATTTATAAAGGTTTTTGATAGTTTTTGGTTTGCCTTTTTTTCTGCTTGGCATACAAAGTTATCTTCGATCTTTTGCAGGGTACCGTAGAATTAGAGAGATTAATGGAGCTATAAGCGCTGACTTCCTCTGCTTTTAGCCTTCGCTCACCGTACTGCTACTGTACTTAACCATTTCACTTAAGCCATTACGAAATTGTAAGCATAATGGGAGAATTTGCTCTCTGAATAGGTGTGAATTGCTCCCCTTTGTATATAAAAAGTGAATTTTAGCCTGATAGGTAGCCTATTATTGACAGAGGGATAATAATATGCAAATTAAATTATAAGACAAGCTATTTATATTCCTGCAAAGATAGTTTCAGGTACCTGTGCGTATAAGCCGCAACATGATACCGCACAGGTAAAACAGGGAACAGGGCTACAACTGGGAATAGCACGTTACGATATTGGGCTGTGTGCTATATTTTGCGGCGTAGTAAGTGCGAAATGATATACAGGAATTTATCAAGGTAATGCTTGGTTTCAGCTCAGAAAATGGATAATATGCTTTTCAGCAAGTTTAATCAATCATGTAAAGATTTCCATATCGGATAAAATGGGCCCTTTCATCTGAAGGGAATGTGAGGGCTGATCATGTAATTCCCACAGCAAAACTCTCATTAACCTTTTCAACTTGATGTGTGCACAAGCATTATATTATTATTAATTTAGAAAAACATGTTTTAAATATAGTTAGTGTGCAACAATGTGCGTAGCCCATGGGAGTTCTAAAAGCAGCATGAATTTATTGTTGTCTATGCACATAAATGTGGAATGTAGTGTGTGATATGATCGTTGATTTATTAGCGTGAATTGGCGTGGCCGAAAGCCAGCCATCAAGCAGAGTGAAATGTAAGGTGTATGATATGCAATGGCTTGGCTAGTGCAGCCAGCAACAAAGTAACTGACAACTTTTAACAGACAACTCTCAGAACACACAATATAGCCCATTCCGCTGGCATTTTTATAAAAATGTGATTATCATCATCATATCAATGAGACAAAAGTAAGAGAAGAGAGCACAGACACTATTTTATTTTCATTACATTATGGAAGCATACTAATGGTATGAGAGCCATTTGGTTTAGGAGTGTGCTGGGATATAGCATTATTATGTAGGTACACTTTTTTCTATTAACATTTTACCTGTTTGTTGTTGTGGCAGGCTAAAAAGGGGTAAATGGTTGGTGGAGGTAATTTATCATCATCATCATAAAACAAGGGAGAGGAAGGGAGTTGCACTAATATTATCCACCGTAATAACAATAATGATAACCGTAAAGATATAATAATGCTATTACCACCGTAAACTCTGATGCATAAAACTTACGCAGTCTTTCTAATACGATTGCGATCGGAGGGGAACGTGAGCAGCACAGATTACTATTACTTTAACAATGTACTATACATTGTATTTAAAATATCGCACATTGTTGGGTGCACGGCACATTAAATACTTAACACATGTACTAATTTACTTTTTCTTTTGTACTCACTATTGATTCGTAGCTGTGGGTAAATAATATAAGGTAGTAAATGCTGCACGGTGATATATGTATCCTTTTTGCGTTTGTAGATGAGTGTATGGATGGATGAGTTCTGATTTGTTCAGTGGATATGGTGGATGTAAAAAAGGCTGCAGTTTCCCAGCTAGAATTGCAAATTTTTCCATTTTATCATTTTAAAATTTTCAAGAGACTCTCATATTTGCATACAATTATTATTAACAAGTTCAGTGGATATGGTAGATGTAAAAAAGGCTGCAGTTTCCCAGCTAGAATTGCAAATTTTTCCATTTTATCATTTTAAAATTTTCAAGAGACTCTCATATTTGCATACAATTATTATTAACAATGTTCACTTCGCGTAATGTTAATGATGCTAATTGTCGTGAAGCGGTGTAGGAAAATATTATGTACATTTTGTTTTCGCATGCGAAAAGCGTAAAGTGGAGTGGAGGAACGATATACTGTAATATTGTGTGGAGGGACAACAATAGCACACCTATTTTTTTACTATTTGATGCATCCGGTACCGGTTCAAATATGGCCCAAGTTTGTTGTAGTAAAATGTTGATTGTGCTTGCCAGAGAGATTTCTTTCCATTCGCACAGTCACAGTCAACATTTTTGTCCTTGTTTTTCAGCAGAAGGGGTGTCAAGTATGAAGACAAAGCAAAAAAAAGTGTTTTCTTTTTTCGCAAAAGCTATTACTATGCTCTGCACATCCAGCATCAAAAGAATGTAAATTATTTTCTTTAAAATGTTTTGCATTGTGAGCAAAGCCATTTCTTCACAGAGTTTTGCTCGCTGATGGCGGTCTTCGGTCAGAAATTGTTGGGGTTTTCGATTTTACTTTTATCACTTTACAACTCTCCACAAAACACGTTATGTTGTGTGGGGAGGATTGTTCTCTATAGGCAAAGGGCAATTGAGACAAAACGGTTCAAGCAACCATAACGGTATTTCAACGCACATGCAAAAAAAACAATGGAAAGTGGCAAACTTTTGTAAAATTTTTTTTACAAAGTGCAGGGAAAAAAAGTTGAACGAAACAAATAATCAACTTATTTTGCAAATCTTAAAAAATTAAATTGGGTACAGAAGTTGTAGCTCAGCGGTTGGCTGACTGGTTTGATTTATAATTCTTTGAGATGCAAACATTTTTTTCTAAATTAGTCGCAATCATGCTGCGATTGCCAAAAGTTAATTAGCTTTAACCAAAATTCAAGAGGGGTGCACTAATGGTAAAATGCACATTTGAAATGATTAAGTGTCACTGGACACGTTCACTTTTACATTTATTATGATGAACGCAAATAAAATTTATTTATTGAAGTAATTAGGTGAAATTTGCATATAGCACTCACTTGTGAAAGTACATTTTTTACTTGAACACTTCTAAAAATGGTTTGATTTGAAATGCTCATATTTTTCCGATAATTGCACCACATAATTAGGCATGAGAGGGGTAATATAGCGAGTCGAGCACGTATCTCTATTTTCTTCATGTCATATTTAGAGCTCGGTGAAAAAGTACTGAAAGGGAAAAAATATGATGTGAGCATGTATGAGTAAGACTAGCAAAGAGAAGCCAGTAAAAACGATATCAACATTTATTGAGTTGAACAACTTCAACTTGTTATCAACTATTAAAGCTCCAAGTCATCAAATTTGCAATCTCACATTTTGTGCAGCTCATCTTCATCTTCAGTTTTTGATGTTCGAAGTACGGGCGCATGCCATTTGTGAGAGAGGGATTGCGAAATGATGATGATTTGTGCGAGTGAGTGAATGTTTTGATGCCTCTCAGTTTGACGCTGACGAGAGGTACATAGTACAAGTTTTGAAAAGGAGAGAATATGATGGTGGCGACAGTACGTCTGACAACTAATCGCAAAAGTAAGTTACATTTAATACCGCATATCACACCACCCAGTTGTTATTGGATAAGTTACGTATGTAAGTAGGCACGATGCGCGATCAGCACTCACATCGGAGATTGGGATTATAGCCACACGTGAAAAGACGAGAAAAAGAGGACAGTCCCAGTTACTGCTTCCTCTCTGAGAATAGAGCCAAAGCGTACAAGAACTATGTAGCTTGGCAGAAGAGACGATGAGGATGTCAGAATTGACGCCTTCAAAAATGGGACTTTGATGATGAAGCGGGTGATTAAATGTTTGCTGAGCAAGCATACAAGGATTTTTTGCATCACTATATCCATCCCAAATGTACAGCTCTTCAATTTATTAGCACTAATTATCTCTTGATTTATGCCCTGTGGTGCTTGTGAACTGTGATGGTACTGTGGTTTGTGATTGGTGATTGGTGTGCTGCAATTGAGTAGAGCTGAAAAAAAATGTGGATTCTCTCTTGAACGCTGTATTTCGTGAGCAAATGAATAATGAGAGTGCAGAGCCACTCGCGAAATGCAGAAAACGCTGTTAGGTACAGTGTGCTATACTCTTTTGAAGTGTTTTTTTTGGCTATGGATATAGGTATATTTGAATGCACATGTCAAATAGAAGAGAAAAGAAGCGCATTGTAAATGTGTGACTTTTTCGTTTACGTTAAATGGGACATTTGTACAACTAAATGGTGCTAAAAATCTTGATGATGATGATGACGATGAATGACAGAAACGATTCCTTTTTCCTCGCTTGTCTCTAGCTGATGCATTACGGCCGGCACGGCGCTGAGCCGAAATGAGCAGCAATGAAAAATATTACCATTAATTTAATAGGAATTCTCAGTTCCATTCCCAGTTTTAATGTGCGGCTCGTTGTTGTAATGACTTCCTGTGATTGTTTCTTTAGGTCGAGGAAAAGACGACCTAGTTCCGGAAACTTGTTCCAGTCGTTGGTCACAGTGAACAACGCCGGAGACGACGTGATGGACGAATGCGCTGCGGCGATGGTTCTGATGAGTCTTTCCTGTAGCCCCCACTCCCCACATTGGGAAAATGGTAAGAAGAACACTTTTTAATACCTCTCACTATATGTGTAAAAAACTCTGTGCTTCCTTTTTCTACTGCTGTGGTGTTTTGTGCGCTTCCTGTTTATATTTCTTGCTTATCATTATCACCCTCCTATGGACTTCCTTTCTGGTGGTGTAAACCAGCATCACACTAGCTCCAGCATGGCATACCACCCATTTATCCAGATAGCCATATTTAACCTCACACAACCGGCTACATGGATCAGGGAGCTAGCTCATTCAGCACACAAAGTTTGTGTTGCTGACGCTGCTGTAAATAAAAGCCTGTAAATCTCCCTTGCGGCTTAAGCTCCAAAAAGGAGCTTGCATAAATAGCTAAGTTGATACGCAATGCTCACGTTATTTACGGTTGCTGAAGACTCGTGATGTTTCCGGTTTCCTTTTCTGATATTTTTCCTACCAAGCTGACCTTATCATCCACTAATAATAGAAAGTGTTCATCCTTTAATCCTGAATGGTTCACCTTAACAAATAAAATGGTGTTACTCCTTGTTCACCAGCCACAGTGAAGGCACCCAGCTAATTCAATGTAAAGGCTACAACAAAGTCATTAATAAAAGTGACTACATAATGCACTTACACTCACTCAAGGTAGATGCAAAACAAGACCATAATCGTTAGCTGCTAGTCTGAGATGGAGCTAAAGTACCTATGCAGACTCCACACACAACATGCATTCATACGCAGACAATGTTACTTCGCATCCCAGCACAGAAAAGTAAGAGGATCGATAACATTGCTTTTAATGCCAATTCAGAGCAGCGGCAGTAGCATTGTTTCAGAGTGACATTGAGATTTTTTTAGGGAAAAAATAAATTCAATAAATTTTTCTTATTATAGATACCGTAATACTTAGCACAACCTTCATTAACAAAAACAGTATGACGATAGGGCAATCGCTGTGATGTCGGAATGAAAAAAAAATAACTTCATAAATGTACCTACCTCTACGATAGTGACTACAGGGATATGGATGTATAGAGAACACGCATATCTCATCGCAGAACAGTGAGGAACATAAAAAAATCAACCTAATCAAAGGTCAGGAATTATTGTGCGGCACACTGTATGCGTGATATTTGGCTTCTGCTACACATCGTGACGTGAAGGGAACCCGGTCCCTTACATTGTCAAGTATGTATAAATTTGTCAAATGATCTTCTACTCAGGGCCAACAGTCATTTGATTTCATTATCGTCACATAAATAAATTGTGTGGAATTGCAGAGTTGCGTCACTTTTATATGAATATTGTATGCGATATGCGGTTTTGGCTATTGCCAACTGAGGCAACAATGTCATGTAGTCTGTAGCTCTGTATCTCGAGAAATTTTTCTGTGTTTAACGAAATTTCATATAAGCTTTCTTGCAATATTATATGCTGTCAAAAAAGTGAACGTATATATTTTGGTTATGTTGAGCAACACACTAGACAACAGCCAAGAGGTAGACACTTAGATAGCGCATATTTGTCATAAATTACGGTTGAAATTTTACACAAGTCAACTCCACTAAATACTAGGCTTGCTGGGTTGGTAGAGGTAATTTATTATGTGTGTCCTTCACAATAAAGCTTCTTGTTCGTAGAGAAAGAAATACTTAGCAATTTTTTTCACAGCTGATCATAGAAATTTTTTTGGCAAAGATTGCAGCTCACATATCTACTTAGACTTTACTCCTTTCATATTTTTAAAGTGCATTTTCCTCCACACGTACTCACATCTGCTTTTTTAGAGAATTACGCAAGCCGGGCCCTGTAACCAAAAAAAAAGTAGTGGAACGATAGAATGCACTCGCTGATTTGGGTTTTGGGAAAAAAAATTAGCCTCAATGATTACATTTTTATTTTCTGATGTAATAAATAAAGAGACAATTTTTTGCAGTGCATACATTTTCAAGGTCTCTTTTTTTACTCAAGATCACTTTTTGCAAATGCATCCTGATTAAACCTGCCAAGAGTCACGTCATCGAAAAAATAGAACCTGAGCTTCATGCATATGACTTTAAAGCACTTGACACTCACGATTTTTCTAAAACCACATCCAAGAAACACTTTGCGGATGCAATGGGAATTGCACACGGCAAGGCCAAAGTGAATTGGATTTTTTTCAGTCTCTCTCGGGAAGGATAAAATGGGTTGTTTTGCGGGAAGGAAAAAGATGCATCTCATTAAAATTGAGTACTTTATTTCATGCTGAAGTCGTAAGCAAAAAAAATGCGGATAAAACTAGAATTACTAGAAACCTGATAATTTTCCTGTTAATTGATAAAAAAGTCTTTTCTGTAGTGCGGTTGATGCGATAGAGCTGATGTAGATGCGCCTTTTTACATGATAATATGCTGACGGATGCTAACATACACTATGCACTTGATAGAGCAGGTGACGGCATCCTTCTCCATCCGTTTGATCTAGAGTCTATGTAACAAGCAATCCATCCAATTTAGAGGAATGATAAAAAAAAGTTCTGAGTGAACTTTGCTCGCGCAGTGTATTGTCCTCTTCGCACATGTGATCAGAAGGATAGCGATAAGGAAAGCAGTGCAATCTTTTTTACATCCGCCAACTGCTGCCAAAAGAATTAGCAGCAAATTACCGTATAGAACTGGGTTCAGTCAAGCTGTGCTCTGTTTATTTATATGCACGTGAATAATTCGTGATGAGGACGATGATGTATAGAAACAAGGAGAAAAATCGTACACTTGCTGCAGGATGCACATTTGTTCTTTTTGTGAAAACATTTAACGGTAACGTAAAAGAATAAAAATATACAAATGGAGCTGTGCTTTTGCTTGTTTGCACTTTCCAATGGGAAGTTTTTACTTTCCGAAGGCCAAAAACACGCAGTTCCTAATAAATAAGTCAAAGTCATTAAATAGCAGGCGAATCGAAGCGGCTCCAGGGTTTCTAATTCGTCCTCTGCTCATCAACAAGACCTTGCTTGTTAACTTGTTAGGTTAGGTTATGTAAACAGCTCATAGCCACTTGACGTGTACCTGTTAGCAATCTGTCATCCTGAAAAATACATTTAAATTGGATGCTCATCGGTACTACTTAAATAAATTAAATTGGGTTTTACATGGAAGAAAATCATTTCTGAAGGATGAGAAACCAGGCGTACAGCGCTGTAAGGAATGTCACTGCCACCGCTGAATAATGATTTGTGATTGGCCTGAGAACTAGAATTTATTCCTCATCTTTTGTGGAGATAACTCCATTTGTTAGTTTTCTCAGTTACCGCTTTACCAAAAAGAACATGCTGAAAAGTTGATTTGATAAGGACGATGTCCGTCCGATTGCTATATGTACTCTGCGGAGTAGAAGGGCACACTATCTTAAGGAAGGATTAAAAGAGGCAAGAACCACAGAACCAGTCTTGTTTGAAGAGTGTAACTGACAACTGACTTTGATAATACAATTGTTTGGCCAAATGAGCTTGATGTGATTTAGCTCAAACTGTAATTTCTCTTACAGATAAATTACTTTAAAATAAATAGGTATATGCTGTCTGTGTTACAATTTAGCAGTTCAATTTCTTTTTTCCTACTACATCCACCTTTTCTGTACTAATGCCAGGTTTGAATTCGCCTAGGTTGCTGTACCACTCATCAGTAATTAATTAGTGGCACAGATAGCAAACCAAAATTAATCGACTATCCTCTCTTCAGCAGCATGCATATTGATGAAGAAGTCTTCCCCAAAGTCTAGTCCTAACAATCCAATTTACAAGCACATGATTTTATTATTTAGGGGTTCGTGCCACGCCACGTCGACTTGATTTTTTAGCCGAAGGGTAGTACAAAAACGCATTTATTAAATTACTTTATAACTGCAGTTTCACTGCTAGAAGGTGTCCACTTTTATTGGCCGGTCACTGGTGACTACAGTGCTTAAATCTGTCACCGGTCAGGAATGGCTTATGTATGTGAATAAATATAGAACGCCGCACATGAAGACGCCATCATTATGTATGATACGCAGCAAACAAATCCTCTCTAACAGGAAAAAGCAAGATAACCACATTTACATTTTTTATAAAGTTGCTCGGCAAGACGTAGCAATTTAAACAATGCAATAGTACTATATACTCTGCCATTGTACAATTCTCCTTGATTTTTATATTTCATTTTAAAATAGCAAGTGGCCAAGTAACAACAAGCTAATAGGAATGATTATTTTTTTTAGCTTGACTTGTCACTTGTGTTAGCAGATTTAGAATTTTCCACTCACTTTACAAATCTACAGTAGAAAAGTGCGCAGTAAACATGTAAAAGGAGAACATGTCTGTATTGTCGACTAAAAAAAGCCTTTCACGCCAGGGAATTTACAGTTTACAGGATTTACAGAGTTTACCTTGCACTATGTACGGCTATTATAATGTTTAAAAAATATATATATTATGTTGCGTACTACGTTCCCTTTATGACTTATTGGTCGTCCTCGCTAATTAGAGGCCAGTACATGAAATGTCGCTGGTCACTTTGTATTCTACAAGAATCAGCCCATGTGTGTCGTCTTCACTTATCGTCCTTCAACGATAAAAAGTTACAAGATAGCAAGTTAGTATCTGGCGACTGCAGCTTACGCACAATTAAGTAAACACTGCAACCTGCATTATCTAGTACATAACTGTAAATAGGTATTGCGAGCAAACAATGGGCCACAATTACTTTGTAGCTTGTTCCTTTCTGCTGCGCAATAACCTGTAAGCTGTTTCGTAGAGTGTGTAGCACAAGCTCTAATTTTTTTTTGCATGGGTATAAAAGGAAATTATACATTTTTATTAGCTATTTCTGTACTAGCGGACCAATGTGCAGAGCTTCGGCTTATCTATACTTTCTTTCCTTTATGTGATTGTAAAACTGGGCGAGAAAAGCGTATATTTGGTGCTTGCTAATGAAATAAGAGTTTGCGAAGCGATAATATATAAAGCGACCAGCGCAACAAGTGTATGATAATAGTGAGTATACAACTGCAATAAAATGCATAGGGGACAGCAATCCAAATGCTATTTTTACGAGAATCACAAATAAACGCAAAATATACGCAGTATGAGAAGATCATCTTCATTATGAATTGCTGTTACCGTTATATTAGTGGCGTTTCTGTGTTATGCAGGTGTGTAGCATTACATCAATGTTATGCACCTGCAGAAAAAAAAAGTAGGCACAGCCCTGCTGAGTGTAGTAGTATCAGTTGAGTGCATTAAATAGTATAAATAAACAAGTTCTCGTAGTACAATTACTTAGGCATGAAGAAGAAAAAGAAGATGTTCACTTAAGCTGTTTTTTTTCTACGTAGGCATTGGTACACTTTCAAAAGGGTTGCGCCTCGTTTTCAAACTAGAGATACGACCATAAAATATAGTCTGCATTAAAAACAATAAACAAGCGATTAGACTACTGTTACTGTAAAGTTGATTTTCTGTGGCAGAAAAGCCAGTTTTTATGAGTAATCGTTTTTACAGTACGATTACCATCTTTAGATCTACCATCTATAATATTTTTTGGGATCGCAGTGCCTTACTTAAAAGAAAAGTTACTTTTTACGACTAAAGGATACGATAAGACTGATGGGGAAATTATGTACAAGGTTTAGGCAGGCTCATTTTTCATTTATGGATTTTACGTGTGTTTTCCCTTGTATTTGGGCTGAAATGAAATGAGGATTTATTTCCTTGAATAATTTGGATGTTGATCAGTATACCGAAATGTTTACGATTTAGTAACTAGAATTTTCGTAGAAAAAGGAATACACTTTGAAGGGCTCATTAGTCGTTTTCACGTCTCGCAGGCAAAAAAATACTTTCCCGTTTTCTACGAAAAACTAATTGAACAAGGGAAAGGGAGTAGTATAAGGCAGCTTCCAGGTTGCTGGCTTTGTACTTTTTTTAGTACATGAATCCACTGCCTCCACGTGTAAAGTTTCTAATAATCCCAGTAAAAGTTGCTACAATACACAATCAAAATAAAGTATTCAGCATGGAGTTGAAAAGGTTGTTCTGGAGAGGGAGGGAGCAGATTGCTGCCACGCATTGATGAGACTGGCAGGAATTTCTGGGAAAAGTGGAGGCAAGTAAACAGTGAGTTTGGATGAGTGATCAAAATGGAATCAAATAAAGCAAGAGTCATTCTCATTTCATTCCACTTGCTTGGTTCCCATCTACTTTACGAGTTGTGCTGATTTTCTTAGCATTTCGTTTACGTATGTTCGGAGTACTACTACGCAGGTAGTCTCTTACGAGTCTCTATGTGAGCGCAAATAGATAACATTATTTTGGCCCATCCGGTTGGCTGTTTCTGACGTGTATATATTCTGCGGTTTATACAATTTGCTTAGGCCTAGGCTCTATCTGGCCAGACACAGATAAATTTTCTGTGGAACGTTACTACTACGAGCTTGGGCTTGAGCAAAACAAGAAAAACACCTTCACATTCAGGCATATTTTACAAACAATAATTTCCAATCTGTGCGTGAAGAAGAGATAAACAGAATAGTAAAAAGGAAAAATACTGCATTTAATAGCTTTCTAGAGGCAATAAAAAAGAGAGATTTATCTGCAGTTTGAGACTAAGCGTATGAATGCACTAACTACACGTTGCACAATTTATGCTATTTTTATCCTTGTCAGCACACTCAAGAAACAGAGTAGAATATAGTCGCAAAAAAAGGCCGAATCGGGTTAATAATTTTCCTGTTTTTGTATTTTGTACTTTTCATCTCAACATCGCTTTGGTATGCGTATGGTACGATGATGTGTTTTTTCTTCAGTAAGGGTGAATGATGACGTAGGTCTTTCTGATTACATAATAAGTTGGTACGCTCATACTGCCAGTAAAAAATGCGTGTCTTGTTCTCTACCTATCATCATGGACGAGGTACACAAAAAAACAACTACGACGCAAAATTTTCTGGTCTTGCTGGTTGGGGTATGGTATGTGGGCGCGAGAGATCTTCCATCACCGCATTGTCCGTATATCGTGTATGACTCTGCCTAATGACACTAGAATTTAGATAGGCATAAAAATATAGTAGAATACCGGCCGGCCGGCAATCTCAGACTATAATTATTATTTTCCATAGTTTTTTTGGAATCATTCACAATGAAAGCTCTTTTCCACTTATTACGTCGTTGAGCTGTGGATTCGAGGAAAAGGAAAGATGAAAATGGGTAATTCTAGCAGATGAGTCTTCTCAAACAACTCGCTAGTTTTTTTTGCTGGTCTGATGATGGTAATGTGGTGGTGGCACGATAAAAGTGGTATGGGAAGTTCAAGCAAAAATGCATATGTTGTGCTGTAAGAGGATAAGCTTAGATAGAGGAATGGTATTTCTAAAAGTTGATGATGGTATGCAAGTAACTACGTCCTTGTTGAAGGTAGTAAGGAAAAGTGCATTGTAGTAAGTCAGTAGTCAAGTGATAAAATGCTACATAGCACAGAGAGCCACTGTCTGCATGCAATCATTTAAAAAAGTAACTATTATCCTGGCAGTGACGAGGGCTCGGCTCGGCTACACTCCAAACGCAAGAGACTTTTTGGTGGAGTAACCTTCAGCCGAATTATTTGTCGTCACAACAAATCACAAAAAGCTATCCGGACGGATTGAGCGAGAGAAACGCAATGATAGAGCATTAAGATACGAACATTTATTGTAAACAAAAGTTGAAAGGGCATTTAAAAGTTAAAGAGCCACACAGAAAAACAAAATCATGAATGGCTTTGTTGAACGATTTGCCAAGCTGACGAAGAGATATTTTCAAGGAAAAACAAATCATAAAGTTCATCGTAAAAGGGGATTAGTTACATAAAAAGACGTGCTACAAAAGCATCTCTCGTAGTATGGTAGTTGCCAATGTGCAATTTTACTACACGGCGACGGCGAAGTGCCTGCAGGCACGACACTCACAAAAACAAAAAAAATCTCTGCTCAGAACTTATTAACTATCCTGCGCGAAATATTAATATACTTATGCGTACCTATGTACAGCTACAGGCAGCTAAATACGTGACCGTGTACAATGCCGTCTTTATTACCACACTTTTGCAATGCCGTAAACAAAAATGTAGGTAAAAAATATTTGTCTTGTCGTTCTTCACTCTAGCACAGTGTGATAATAAGACTCATGGCAAACATTGTTGTAAAAGTAAAATGGAACAGTAACACAAACAAAATTGTGTGCTTTGCTACGACGTTGCTGCATTAAACTTGCAAGTCTCTGCTACAAACCCAACAATTACCTTTGCAATTTTTAGGCATGAAGAAACAATACAGAGAGGAGAGCTGTTATACGCAAGTTTATAAATGGAGTAGCTCTCTATTTAAAGCATAGATTGCGCACAGATGCGTGTGCTTCTATCTATAGCGCTTTGCTACATTGTTTTGTTATTTGATTGTATTATTGGTCAAATGAAGTCGTGTCCATTTAAACGCTACAGCAGCAGCTAGGAAAAATAAATAATTCTCCTTTTACTCTGCACAAAGTAATTTTTTGTCCTCGCACTTTTGATATTCATTTTTGTAGCTGCGTTGTTATTGCGTACTGCTCAGCTTAACAATAAATTGCTTAAAGTTTAGTAGTTGATCGTATTATGCAGAGTTTTTTCCACATTGCCTTTTTTCTGGTCGTATTATGGCTTCTCGACATGAAATCTCTTCGCAGACCATACAAATATGCTAACTACATATGAGAGCTATTAAGATTTGGTGGGGAAGTGCTGAACTGCCATTTTATCGCGTGTATTTATTTACCTACCCAAAAAATAAGTAACTTGCCTACCTACAACCAAACATTTCTAGTGCTGGTTGTTGGGAGCGTATATAATGTTAATGTTGCATGGTTCTCCTGTGGTATTTCGCTTTATTATTATTACTGCTCTCATCCGTGTGCAAAAACAGCCTTGTACCAAAAGCCTTGAAACGTCTGGCATAGTTTCATATGTACTTTTTTTGTTAGATATATTCTTTGCAGCTTCACCAACAAAAAACGGCTAACCAACCACATTCTCACTTGCAAGAGGCAAATACGGGGCAAAAAAATGAGAAAACACTGCTTTTTTTACTAGACATGTAGTTACTCTTTGGTGACTTGCTGTACGTGAGCCTTTTAAATTTAACAGATGCTGAGAGAACACATAAAACGAGTGTAACTTTGCTTCCGCTATCACTCACTTTTTTTTGCCTCATCATTTTGATGTCAATCAAAATGGAGGAGTTGGAAGTTGGAATAGACGAAAGTAAAGTAAAATTAGAGTGAGCTCGGACTCAGACCGTATCCTCCTATTTTAGCAAGGATATTGGAGGGAGTGATCCATTTTTTGTGTGGACGCTTTCTGGCAAAAAAGTTGCACTGGTTTCCTCAAAATATATATATCGCGTTTGGCTCTATCATTTTAGAGACCCATCTAACAGCTTTTAACGACACGAGACCGAAAGGTAGCTTAATTGTCAGACGATGAAAATATAATGAGTATTATCCAAGTCAATAAATAAGATGACCTCGGTAGAAACAATGTGGTTGGCTGACGATTCCACCCGGAAAAAATAGCGGCATATGTAATGAAAAAGGTGAAAGGAGAGGGACTATGGTCATAACATTATTGAATTTTTCAGACGTATGCATGCCGGTGGCGTGCCCGGTGCCGGGTACAGGTATTGCAGAAGAACCTACTTTTCTTTGCCAGCTTCGAAAAAGTGAAAAGCGTCACAGGAGAAATGTATTTTAAGCAAATATACATAATTCTATGTCGGTGGCACGTGTACACATAGTCAAGGTTATGTTTAGGGATTCTTCAATCGGACAGAAGCAGAAAAACGAAAACGGAAGGGAGAAGCGCAAGCAGCGCTCATTCACATTGTCTGAACACGAGACTTGGTGGCACATCAGTCCCACGCTTGTTTCCCTCTGCAGCAGCGAAAAAAAAATTGATCGATTGGGCCGTTTCTTCTTTCAGTTCTAGCGTTCAGGTCGTTTTGATCCGTAAACTAGTCAGCTACTTTTCCCATATATGCCTCCGCTTATTATCGAAACGCTTCATCCTTGTGCTATTTGTCGCTGCTCTCGGAATAACGAAGCTCTCTTCTAGTTTGGGCGAAGAGCTTCAGACTTAAGCCTATTTTTGAAAGGATTTTTTTTCACAGAATGTGTCATTGTCAATGTCTTCTGTAATTAGCACTCATTTTGGTAGGCTTTCCTATAACTATGACATGGCACTAATATACAAACCCGAGATTGTCTACGAGAAGCTGCTTCAAGTTCTCAGGGAAATACATTGTATGTACATAGGTAATCTAGTTTTGTTCTTGGAGTATGCTCTCCTTCCGTACTTGTTTTGTATCTTATCATATATCTTCAACCAGTGTTTTTAACATATTTTCATCATCAGTCACTTTGCTATCAGGTGTATAATTGAATTTTATATGACAAGCAGAACAGGCAGATTGGATTTGCGGAAAGCTGAAAAATTGTAAAAAAAAAACTTCAACCAGTGTTTTCAACATATTTTCATCATCAGTCACTTTGCTATCAGGTGTATAATTGAATTTTATATGACAAGCAGAACAGGCAGATTGGATTTGCGGAAAGCTGAAAAATTGTAAAAAAAAATGTATCGCTTAGGCAGGCTTTTGCACAGATTTTTCTTAGTGCAGGCAGAGAGCTATATATTGAGTGGATACCCTTTTAATAGAGAATTTTTAAGCACAACAGCTTTTTTTAACCTGTTCTTATCAGCATCCCAGCATCATATCATATGGTTTCTCTTTCTAGTTTTGTGAGCAACCTTGAAACGAAGTCGAAGCGAAGCGCACACAGGCGCAAGTCTCCTTTTAACAGGTGTATACCTACTAGATAGATGCATCTCTCTCTTTCGAGCGTGAGCTGTGCCTAGCTCAACTTGTAAAACTTGTCGATTTTTTCTGAAATATTTGATGAACGAAGAAGTGAGCTGAAAGAAGCGACCTTGCACAACGAAAAAATAGTGGTATCGGTTGTACTGAGCAGTACGTGAACAACGCGAGGAAAATTTAACCGATACAATGTAAAAAGGCACTTTTGCTTCATGCTAGTGTATATACGGTCAATTAGTGCCGGGATAATAAAGTGCACCCATCAGTTAACTTTAGCTTAAGAGGGTGACGTCGAGCTGATGATGAGTTGATGAGAATGGGAGAGTAAATAGAAGACGAGCTTATAGTAATAAGCAAACTGCTACTGTTTGGTGGTGCCGGCCGGGCTGGGAAAAGAGAAAAAAAGTCGGGAAGCTTCTAATGCAGTTTTCTGCAAAATGCACTTTACCTATAATTACTCCACTCACAATCAGCGAGATCACTTACAGCCGTCTATAAATAACTCTTTATGTAATCAGAGTAAATAGGCAGCTTTAAAACAGGCCATATTGTATTATTGCAGTCAATTAAATGAGAGCATTTTACGATTCTCCTCTTGATACGTTTCGCTTTAAACATTCCTGCACAGGTGCAAATTGTAAAATTGTTTATTCAGGATGTAGCTAATTGGCTTTGTTTAAGCATTCTGTTAGCGTAAACTTCTTGGCTGATCAGACTTAAGAAACGAAATCCTTTTGTGTGAAAAAAAAATATTTTGCGAGATTTACTTGCAAAGCTTTTATGGATTTATTGATGAATTGTTTTTTTCTACTTCTACCTCGTCTGCTTTGTTGAACCGTAGCAAAAAAGCAATCTAAACTTTTATATGCTATAATTTCCTACAATAAATAAAATCCTAACTGTTTTATTATTCAGACTAGCTACGGGATACGAGTAGTAATAAAAATGGGAAAACAAAGGTGTCCAATCGTCACGCTATTCCTTTCGAATTTTATTTTACTGCTTGAGGCAGCTAGCAAAAAACTGCAATAATTTTTGGCATTTGGATTTTTTTGGGCTGTGTGTAGTATTCACTTGTAGCACGGAATTTCTAAGCGGATAGCTCATACCTACATAACCTAGTACGACTACGAGTAAAAAAGGGATGCAGGTGGATTCTAAAGTATTTTCCGCATATTTTGATCCTTCGTCCTTGAGAATATATTTTTTTTTAGTTTGTTTTGGTTTTTATCCCGCATTCACGACTACGTACTACACAGCAGTAAGAAGAAGTAAGTACATTACTACGGGCGCTTAGTTGGTTACGTCACGTACTAGGTAGGTGGTGTGAAGAAAAATCTCTTGTAGGAGTGATGTCTCCGCGAGAAAACAGCACGAAAAACATTTCCACTGCCTGGTTTACTTTGCTGCCTAGCGAGGCGATATTGGATTTATCAGTCATCTTATGCCATTAGTATGGCTTTCCAGGTGTAATGGATTCCCAAGAAAAGCCGGTTATTAGCCGGTACCACGAAACCATTCTTAACTAGGGTGAGTCGCAATAAGAAGTGGATAGTACCAGTCACACACTTTCTTATGGAGCAAAGATATTATTTTTTTGGTATTTGAAGAGATAACTGGAAAGGAGGAACATGCACAAAAAGCGTTGGACTGGCACGTGTTATTTCCATTGGATTATGTTTTGTGCACAATTGTGAGGATATGTGTAGCGCTGTAAATCTACCTGAGCATGTTCACATCACTGTAATGCTCTTTGGTATATCAATTCGATTTTCAATTTCATCACAGTACTGCCGGCGCCATATCCATTTAGGTACCTGCATTAAAAATTAAGCCAGGAGTCTTCGTTCTTGGAGTCATGTGAGTGTAGATAATTCAGAGGAATGGAAATGGGGGTAATCTAAATTGTCGTCACAAGTCCTGTAAAACGTATATTGATTTCTGAATCCCAGTGCAAAGAAAAACTGTCCTATTTTGGCTTTAAAGATCACTGGGAATTAGTGTCATCGCAGCAGTGCGCATTATGTAATGTTGAATACCAGTAATGAAATTTGGTAAGCACAAAATGATGTCAATACTCGTTTCCTGATAAAAAACTCACTTTTCTAATGGTGCTGATGAGGTCGTTGTTCTTTATTGCCTGGTAATTCTATACAGGTAAGCTCCAAAAGGCATCAGATTTCACCGAAGAAACGAAAGTTGGATTTGAGTAATAATGTAAGCGATCGTTTCCTAACCTGCCTAGCATTAGAACTACTCGTAATTAGTAAGTTAGGTGGATATGCACGTGCGGGAGACTACAGACTACACACCTAGGACGTGACAATGAGCTAAATTTTTAGTTGCCTCAAAAAAAAATTTAGTTACATGCCCCCATCTTAATATTTATCTTTCTCTAATCTCTTTTACTACTACTTTTGCGCATGTTCGCCACACACGTAAACATTTTTGAAAAAAAAAAATTATTGTAATTCAAGTTGATATATGAAATATTTTGTACTCCTCTTCACCTAACTTCCCTCCCCCACACACACTGTCTGGATAAAGTACAGAAAAGTATTTTGTAATATCAACCCTTTTCCTCATTGTAATTAAAAACGTCTGTAAAACTGAACATGGGCAACTTACAGGAGAGAGGATGAAGCGCCCAGGCTTTTGGAACGCTGACTTACAAAACAAACATTTTTATTCGAAAAATGGAATGATGTATGGGTGTATCAGCATATTCCATTACATAGTAAATAAGCTCGTAAAATGCTCCCCTAGCTTTGGACTGCTTTTTTCTAGTGGATGTTACGACCAGCAGATTAGATAACTTTTGTAGGCTGCATTTTTGTACATATTTTGAGAATATTTTTTTCTACAAAAAATTTCGCTTTTCACAAAAGTTTTCCTTGTTGAAAAATACAAGTCTAGAATATAAGAAGTCGAGCTAAGTATTGTGAACAGGCATACTTACATAAATCTCTGCATGCATACAGCATTAAGCAATCGAAGAACGTTTCGGTTGCGTTAATGACATCCAGAAATAAAGCTTGCAATTACGCAAGTCAGTCTAAAATAGGTTTTATATCAATTAGAGAAAATTGGGATGTGTCGTGAATTATATAACAAACAAATCATGCCATTTTTCAATTATACGGATGTGATCATTATACTTATGACAATTACCACAATAACGATGCATCACTCTCCAGGTCCATTCAACTACAGAACCACTTCTGAAATGTCAATCATGCTGTCACGTTATACCAACATCATGCTACTATTATACTAAGGCATTGTCATGGTCAGCTCTATATAAATTCCAGTTTGCTCTATTTTACCCCCTGTTACGTTCCACGAGCAAGCGAACGAACTCTTGTTTGCTCAGTGTTAAAAGGTGAAGGTTAACACTAACTTTTCCACTTGATCGTCATATGATTTTTACTGATATAGATATAAAAACCAAT
The DNA here is from genome assembly GCA_027744115.1 of Acrocyrtus sp. NNG-2020. NCBI lineage: Eukaryota > Metazoa > Arthropoda > Collembola > Entomobryomorpha > Entomobryidae > Acrocyrtus > Acrocyrtus sp. NNG-2020. The sequence continues at coordinate 23,676 of JAHZND010000353.1, forward strand.
CAAGTTCACGCCAATGCAATGGAGAAGATCTGACACCGGCAAGCTTTTGCTGGATTTTTATTATAGTCTTTTAAAATAAGTTTCAATGTCAAAATAAGTCATTATCCTGTTTAGTTTTTGCCGGTAGTTTGAAAATTAGAGTGTGGAAAGTACATTTGTGGTATCTTTTCACATCCACAACAAGTGGTTGCTCTGATCCCACAGGCATAAAAAGTAAGTGACGCGGATGCATATGGTTAATACAGTCGGAGCTGGTGATAAGGAGATCAGTTGTGCTGCAGGCATATATGCATGGCTATGATTTTAAGCAGTAATGCTTGTTCACTACACATACCTAGCCACATCTTTACCTCGCTCTCTTTATAAGAATGACATAACTTTTTAAAAATTGGTGCAATTTAAAAACTCGGTGGCAGCAAAGGTCGATTCCAGAAAGTGATAACGGTGCATTATTATGTACGTACCGTTTACGATCTGATAAAAGCGATATGCATGTCCACACTCCCTGTTTACTTTAGAAAGGGGTAAAACCGGGCAAGCCGGTACAATTGTTGACGTAGTTTTCTCTTAAAAGTGGTTCTCTGGAGCATTCTTTAGTGTTTTTGTAGCAAAAGCAAACACAACTTACCATGCGGTAAGGTTGTGAATGGCTTTATCTGCTGTGGTTATTTAATCACGTTGCTCTCGCTGTCGGTTATATTTACTTTTATTTGCGGTAATCTCAAGCTGTTGTTATTTGCTGCAGCTGTTCCTCGTTTTGAGGACGAGCAAGGGTAAAGCCCTGAAGAATTTAAAATTGGGTACGCTATTATAAGCTCTGCTAAGTTGGCCATTTTTAACCAGATAGGCTGAAAAAAATCCAATTTAGAAGACCGGATCTGTGCAATGTACAAATTCACATTGGCACCGCAAAGGCTAGCATACCGATGCGATATAGCCGTAGTCAGAAAAGTGGAATAGCATAATCAGCTCAATTAGTAGCTGATTGTTCTAACTTTAGTGTGTACTAGAAAACTCCAAATTGACATTAAATGTCCTACTGACTTGAATGATCTTATGAAATGTATTAAATGCAAAATTTATATTTCATGCATGAAAACCCTTGAACTACATATGAAAAGAGGATATTTGAGAGAAAAAAAATTAATGCGATTGCACATCATCAGTTGAAAATGACAGCGGTAAAGTACTAGCCTTCTATAAAGCACCATAATTTGTACCTCACCGTCGTCATAAGCTTCTCCTTTTGCAAAGTTCTTACGTACGAGGAGTAATCATGTGTTTTTTCCTGAAGGTGAAACGATAAATATCTGGAACTGCACTTGAGCTCCGGGGTACATGCAATTTATCGTGTGTACGTGATCGAAACGATTGTGTTATGTAAAGTCATGTGTGAGTATCTGTGTACATTTGGGTAATTTCACTTTAAAAATGTAAGCGGCTGACAAACTGAAAATGATTACAATCGGGAAAGATCATGATGATGATGCAACTCTATACAGGAGGCAACGCTTCGATGTATGCACTTTCTAGCTACTACATAAATTTATAGGATGTATCCATTTTTTTACATTAGCTACTTAACATTTAAATACGCTGCAGTTAATCAGGAGCAGATTTGTTTTTGTGGATGATGAATGGGTAATAATAAGTTGGCATATGTGCAGACTTTGCATTTGATTAAACTCGAAACGAATATAAAGGAATACAGGAAAAAATGATGGAAAATGATACAAAATAATAATGGGCCATGTAACTAGTGTTACTCGTGTACGTTGTATTCGATTAAAATGCACGAGATATTTAGCCGGCTATTACAGAATAGGATTGATATTGAAGAGTGTCATTCACCTTTCCCATCATCATTACTATCGTCATCAGTTCCAGAGAGAAGAGGTAGCATAATTCATATCCTTCATTTTGATGGCTATTGAAATGCAACTTGAAAAAGTGTAATGATATACGTTATATCTAGATAAACATGTGGTCATGTTGATTAATCCGTTGGCAGGAAAGGTCACAGTTCACGTAACAAGATTCAGCTGATGGGAGAGATGATGCTTATATGACATGACGCGGCATGGTATGACGATTCGACCGGCAACTGCAATCCGCAATTATAGTATTTTGCCCTGTTAGATTCCTCGTAATTTGCTGAGCAAAATGTCAGCACAAGTGTAATCAGATTCTCCACTGGTGTAGGAAAACATGTTGCTTACCTATGAAAAATATCGAAATCATTGAACCCCTGAAATCAGGTTTCTACCTTTTAGGCTTTACACAGAAATTAATTATATTTTAATGAGATTTATATTTGTCGTGCATACATTTCATTTTTCTCGTATAAAAATATGCAGATCGTGAAGTGGAATTTTTTTTATTCTGGAATTGTTTCTAAACGGAAAAGTTGAGTTGATCTGCTGACAAAACCTTTATACTGATCCATTTACAGCATTGCTGGAGAAAAAGTAGCTGGGCGCTGCTAAAAATGATTTTTATTATTTGGTGATACATTAATCTGCTTCTGGTATGATATCATTATTCGATTACATGGCAGATGAAAAATGAATTGACCAGTTGTATTTTTTATAGCAAAAATTAAACTAACACACCCTCCTCGCCATTAAAAGAGGCAGTGATGTAAGTGCTTTTAACTGCAAAAAAATGCATATTCTATTTTTTTCGTTTGATCTGAACACTCTTCATTCAACATATTGCAGATGATTCAAGATTTTTTTTAATAAAAAAAGCTACTACAGCAAGCGAGATAATGGACACTGGCAAGTTGTTCATCGGTTCCATTATGGGTCATTCCAGTGGTAGTTAGTAGCTTCTCTCGCATTTTTTACTAGTCATCTGCACAACTCCTGTTTTTTATCTGGGACTGCTTGTCTCTTCACGTATTATTTTTCACTGAAAGCGTCCACTGCACACACCTAACAACATGTGAACAATTAATGGCAAGTTCTGCATCGTGAAGCACCATAGGGCTAGGACTAGTAGATTGGATACGCAGCTCCAGTGATGAAACAAATGCTTTTTTTAGAGCGCTCTGGCTCTGCCTCGAATCTGACGTGACACGATACAGAGATGAGGATGACGGGATCATAGTTCGAGTTCACACTATAAAAATATCTTTTGAGTTTGGCTGTTTTTAAAAAAGCAATTTGTATTTTTTGTGTCTACCCTGTCCTACATTTTAGGGAGGCATGTGTATGTGCCAAAGATATATGTAGAGAATGGACATATGGGTGGTTCCCCGTCATTATAACTTATTGCTAGTTTGAATAGCCGGTGCTCTTGTTTTTATTTTGCTGTGCAAATTATTCCCTTCCATTCCAAATTTTCGTTGGTGCGGAGTTAGATGTATGATCAAATTGTTGATTTCGCTCTCCCGTCCATAATAACGCGGAAAGTTGGGGAGTTTTTCATATGCTTGCGTCAAGTTCCTTTTTACAGTTGCATGCCTTTCTGTCGTAAAATATGGGAGGGTTGAGAAGAGAGGAACCAGGATGTGGTGGCTTGTGAATTGCTACATTATGGAGCGGACTTTTAAAAGTGATTGCTCAAGGTGTTTTGGAAATTTTTTGTAATGGTAAAACCGAACATAGATTTCTGTCAATGTTTGCGTCCTGGCAAAATAACGCTTCGCGCTAAATTAGCTTATTTTTTTAAAGCGCCTGCAATAAAATAATTTTATTGAACAACACACGCCTTTCACTTTTGAACTGCATTAAAAGCTAAAAGTAAGGCCTTTTCTTAATGCAAAATGAGCGCGAGCTTGTACATTTCTTTCCCTTCGAATATTCACAAGCAGAAATTTCTTTCAGCAGTAATGCCCTCAGCTGAAACTCAAACAGAGGTGCAGAGTAAGCACAAGGAAAAAAACTTTTATGATTTGTTAGTTGATGTTGATTAGCGTGATGAGAACATGGGAACGATATAACACGGATCGGATAAAAATACGTGTACAAGCTTTACTCCTATTTATTGTACTAAACGGGTAAATAAGGATTTTTTGGGGAAGATGCTTGTTGTTAAAAAAGAGTCCGTTTTTGAGGTCACCATCATTTTGCCAATTTGGCAAAACCAAATGGTTTACATTAAAAAAAGTGTAACTTTATCTTCTCATTGAAACTCAAAAGTTCTGTGGAGAAACGTGTGCGCTGCACTAACCAGAAAAAAAAAGTTTGAATACTGAACCGACTATAACTCCAACTTTTATCGCTCCACATATAGTAGATGCGGATAGATTGTTTAGGGGGAAATGGAGTTTTTTTTCCTAAAAATAAAACCGGATATGGCTGTTTCAGCATTTCACTTTTTTTTGTTTATTCAAGTCCCTTTAAATGGTGCACGAAAAAATCAACCCTGTCTTTTCTATTTAAAAAATCCCTACTTTTATATTTCCTGTGTAAGCATTTTTAATCCGAAGATTTCACGTGGCACACCTGGTGCAGTTGCACACACGTGGACAGACTAAATAATTTCAACTTTAAATAAAAATGTATATTGGCTTTTTTTCTTAAACTACATCATTGGCATGCGTCAAATAGAGCTTTTGTGATATTTGATAACCTGCCCATAAAAATCCATTCTTTTTTTGTTGTGAAAAAATAGCGTCAATTTAATGGGATTGTTGCTGCATTCATAAAAAACTGTTTTGCACAGTATAGCATAATAGCATCCGAAGCCTTAGTGGGTTAAATCAACAGAGTATAGTTGTGTGACGATATGCAGCTATATATACACGCGAAAAACAATTTTTTGTAACGAAAGTAAATATTGAAACGAAGAAGTAAAAACGAAGCACATCTTTATGTATGTATTTGATATATATTATATGCCTATACTTTCCACTTTTATATAAGCCTAGTAAACAGCTTACGCGGATAATAAATGAATAAGGAAGAGTGATAAAGCGTTTAAAAGCACGAAGCAAAAAAAAGAGAATTTCTGCTCCTCCACATTACTTACCCTTTTCAAAGTGGTGGGAAGGAAAATAGGAGCAATCAAAACATTTTAAAGCGTGTAGCTGCTCATTTACTGTAATCTTTATATCTTCATCAATATCGCATTGATAGTATCACAGTGAAAAAAAAGTGAGTTGTTTTCTTTCAAAGCACATGTATGGTTGTGGCAGTGAAAATTAATGTTTTGCTCTGATTCATTTTTCATGTGCTTTTGCAAGTCTTTTAGCAGAAAAACCGTGTTTTTCAGAGTGCATACTGTGCAGCTCTGAATGCAACGCTGCTTTATCAGCGTTTCCTACATGAAAATTTAAATACATGCAGGTAATTTAAGAAACCACCTCCCGTCAAGCTGTCTTTTAAATTAAGTAGGAATGGTGTATCAAAAATGGTAGCTATCAGCACCTCGTTTTCGTCAGTCTCTGCTTTAATTAGAATTACAGAATGCTGCTTATTTCGTGTGTGCTTTATATAATGAATTTGAGCTGTAAACCGGCTGCTTAACTTTTCAGCATAATTTTTATTTCAAAGTTATTTGAAGGCGATACGTGTACTAAACAGTGGCATTTTACTCTTTGTATTACAGGAATGATCTCATCATCATGGAGCTCAAGCTCATCTGGTGCTTCATCAATGCTAAGCGCAAACTTTGGAACTCCCAGTGGGTTGGGAAGTAGCAGCAGTGGAAGCAGCGCCGGTTCCGGGGTGTCCGGCTCTGGAGGAAGCAGTGATCTGTTGTCTTCTTCGTCCTCCTCTCACTTGAATAATTTAAGTCCGACCCCGTCCTCAAGTGACGAGGGGGTAGAGAGCGATGTTGGCGCAACTGAGTGGGACGAGCCTAGGAAGAAGCGCACCTTTTCAAGGGTCATTTTCCAATGTACTTGGCCTGGATGTACAGTCACCAAAGAGGCTTGCTATGATATTGAAGCACATGTCAGATCTGTCCACTTGGCGTAAGTTCACTTTTTAAAAATATCTTTGAGAGAAAAAGCGTGTTCATGTTTTTAAAACACAACGTAGGAAGCAAAAAAATGTTTTTGGTTCAGAAAGTAGCAGAGATAAAGCTTTTAAGGATGTATTTAAAAGTTTTTTTACACTCCATTTGCTCCAACTCACGTTTCTGCTTTATTTCAAGCCACATCATATCATATCACCCATATCCTTTTCTGTTTGAAAATCAGGCAAAAAAATTATGCTTTTTCTAGTATCACGAACGATGATGCGGAGCATCATGGTCAAAACTGGTGATCATCAGCAGAAGATGAAGACGCTCGTCTAAAAATGGTTTATGCGTATTATAATTTCGGCATGCTGTGAAGTGAATTTTTTTTTGATTAGTAAGCAACTAAACAGGCAGAGTCACAGATAGGTACGCGTCTTTACAAAAACCATAACGAAAACTTAAAAGTTTTGTCCTGTCCCAATCATACTTAAATTTATGCATCGTAACACTGCAAATAGTACGCACCATTTTTTGCTTAAGAAAAAAAGATAGTTCCTTCTTCAAGGGAGTAAACAGGGAATCTATGATGATATGATATGGCGGTGTATAAGATGTGACTGACTGATTTGTTCTGGTTATGCGTGTAGCGATCAAGATGTGGCAGAACATGAGGAAGAGTTTTATTACACGGAAGTGGAAGTTCCTGATCTCTCATCTCCTGCACCCGCTTCAGCCTCAGCTTCTCTTCCCCCATCTTTCACTCTGTCGGCCACAACAATTCATCAGCATCCTCATCATTTGCAGCCGCATCAGCATCACAACTTCCCCCATCAGCATCCCCACGGCGGATCGGTCAGTCTGAGCAGCAGTGTCAATCTCAGTAACATGGCCTTCTCGCCCACTCTCTCACATTTGGACATGGTTCGTCCAGCTTCTGAAGGTATGTATATGCAACCACTTATGTACAATCTAACATGTTCATATATAGACTACTACTCTCGAGGAAGTTTTGTCCAGTGACATTTACGACTTCATGACATTTATGTTTTGCTCCACTGTGGAGCTCGCAGCAAGTTTCGCTATAAAACCAAAGTATTGACAACCAGGAAAAATGTCTTGCCTTGTTCATTGTTGTCAGCTGCAGTGAGCGCAGAGTGCTCACTTTCCTGATACCAAATTAAATAGGTAGGCATTTTGATGAGTAGCATTTTTTTCAAAAACACTTTTTGTTTGCTCTCACAAGACATTAAGCCACGTTCTTCGTTTTTTTTGGTTCGGACGCATATCGCAGCTAGCTCTTTCGCTTTCGTTGGCCTTTTTGGTCAATCTCGTTGAAGTAAACTGAATGGACGTGAGTAGGTACTCTTGCATTGCAAGACAAAGGGAGTTTTGTCTCTGATTGAAAGATCTAGATAAAGACTGCATATTGCGTCAGGTACCAGGAGGGAGAGAAGTCGTGCACTATGCACAAAGATAATATTTTTAGTGGCAACCAATAAAAAAAATATGATAGAGAAGAGGCAAAGCTCAGTACTGTGATTGTGGTATCACGCTGCTAAGCCCAAGGCCGACTTTGCGCTACGAAGCGAATCAATAATCATAAATGTGTAGTAAGTAGCAGGTATAAAAAATGAACCATCATTTTACTTCATTGTTAATGAATATTATATTACTTGCCGGCAATCAATAAATTTCAGAGTAACGTCGATATATGTGCCGTAGCAGTAGGTAGTAATTGGCGTATTCAGCGATTGCTCCGTGAAGTGAAGCCATCACGAGACAGATATAGGCGGTGAGCGAGCAGCCCTGTGTGAAAATGCTGCAAGATAATAAATGCGACTCGGAAAAGTGCTCAGTTGGAACGGAGTCTTTGCGCCTTCTTATCCTAGTTTCAAAATTGTGCGATGTCGACTAGCAGAATACGAAAAAAAACACAATATCCATTTTAACTTCGACCTAACTTTTATTATGATGCCGCTATACAGTGGTGCGTTCTATTGTTGGTTTTTGACGGATAGATGAGCCCAGGAGAGGCTCTTTAAAATGACAATCATGTTAAGGAAATGGTAATTGGTTGCAATTATTTTTTTAATATACATCAACCTGCGTGAGCGACACAAGACTAGAAAAAGTAAAGGCGGCTCTCGGGAACGCTCGCTACCAGTACGTGCCATTTTTATTGAGTATTTGTTATTGACTTCGTAATTTAATGAACTGAAGACATTCCATGCACAGAGGAGGCAGCAGTATCAATTAAGCTTTAATCAGCTTGCTTCGTTGATGGATGATTAAATATGAAGGCTAGTAAGCACAAACCTACTATTATTGGAGGACATAACTGTCCACTCCCAAATCCAAATGAGCCAATAGGCCATGACATTGACTAACATGTTTCCTTTTGAAGTAGACACAGACATCCAATATCTCTGCTTCATCTTTTGCCTATTGAATTTCAATTTGTTTCCAATTGTTTGCGCCTCCATTTAGTATAAAATAAAAAAATTCGTGTCTTGTTGTCTTGTAAAATATGCCACTTCATAAGTTATCTTGAAGTATGGCGCAGAGTGGCAGCATCACATTTTTATCCTTGTTACTTTATGTTAGTTAAATGTGCAATTAGTACTTTTTTTAAAAAAATCTAGGGATTGGCCGACACCATCCTCATCGGATGGCTGGGAGGTGTATCCCAAATGTATGAGTGCCAGGTGGCTCGCTTCGTTTGACGCTATCGACAGTAATCAGCAATATATATTTTTTCCTCTACATTGTTGATAGCAGATAGGTCGCACCAGGCACCAACAACCAAACTACACAAGCCTGTAATTCAATTTTTTTACCTAATGACATAACTCGATACTTGGCACGAGCTTTTAGTTTAAAAAATAGGAGTATCCACTAGCATTTAGGGGAGAGCTAGAGAGACTACGTATGATGTGCTTGGGCTACAAGTGATGCATAATAATGAGAAGTGTGCGCTTAAAAGCGTACTGAAAGTTAAACGCATGTTTTAATCAAACAAAAGGAGGAAGTATAAAGTCAGCAGGCAAACCTGCTTCCAACAGTGCCATCCTTCACGATTGATTTTTTTACTTCTGGTTTTTTCCTATTTCTTAGAAAAAAAATATTCGGATTTTGCATAAAAATGTTTATACTAGGTGCTGGGTGTTAGGTTAGGACTTTTTCATTCGACTTTTTCTGAGAAAAAAGTATATTTTTGTACATCCGGTTTAGCTTAATTTGCACGAGCCAATCAATGGATATAAAAATGAAGGTATTTACAGCTAATATCGCGCAGCTGTTGAAAACATGAATTGGAAGATAATTTAGGTTGAATTGAAGGCATAATTATGCCATTCCTTAGCCAACCTGGTACGCTCTCAGCCAAACATTTCATCATTGTCAAAGTGATCGCATCGTCACTTACCGACGTCTCCTTAACTTAATGCATATTGTGTGCGTAGGCTGACGAGGATTATGATAATAATGTAGTATCAGGGTATTCCATAAGTAACAATCAAGCTGCATATTACATGTGATGGGTGTGTTACTCTAAAACTATAACATCTGCAGTCAGAAACAGAAAAAAATAGCGTTCAAGGCAAAAAATATTTGGTAGAAGTAGTTAACTTGACAAAAATGTATGTTTGTAGTGCCGGAGTAGAGGTCTAGTTGGTGGTCCCACTTTCTGCCTTATGACAAGTGCGTTGTAAATGATGATGTGAAGAAATGGAATGAATGTGAAGGAAAAAATAAAAAATGAGCCCCGTCTGTGCGTCAAGTTTTATACCTGTTGAGAAGTACGTGTGTGTACAATTATGGTCTCTTTAAATAGAGAGTCTCTCCTCAGTGTGTCACCTCAAGTATGCTCAAAAACTCGGCAAATTTTGGCATTGTTGTCATAATACGGCTAGTCATTGTCATCGTCAATTCACCGTCATCATCATGATCATTATGATGAAAAGAGACACTTTCCATTCCACTCGTCACACGTAACACAATGAGTGCGAGAGTATTATGCAACAGAGTATTTGCTATTTTGTGGTATAATGGCGGAGTATACATATAGTGCACATTTATAACTTGCTCAAAAATCGTCAAAAGAATGGCAATGATGGCAAAGCATTTTCACGATGAAGCATTTTATCATCATTAGGCTACTTTCAATTTTCGTTGGGGTTATGATGCTGATGATCACATATGCATGCATCGAAGAGGGCGTCAGACATCATGCATGAGAAAAGGCACATGTATGGAGTAACTCATGTATGAATCGCCGGAATGAATACTGGCTGAGAAGCTTTTGAAAGGGAGGATTTCGCTTGGTTTTGCTGTTGTGTTGCGGTTGCTGATGAAAATTATTGCTATTCAACGGCTCGTAAACTTTTTGAAGTGAGACCTATATATAGAAATGTTTACCTTGCAAATATGCTTTAATAGGAGGAATGGCGTCCATTCAAAAAAAGCATGTGGTATGAGAATTAGGAAATCACACGGTCTCAGATTCTTAATTTACTGTCAAAATCTGAAATTGAAAGTATGTCAGCTTTGAAAGAAGTCGAAAGATTACTCAACGGATCTTTATGAGCTGTTGGCATAATTCATATAACCGGCTTTTTCTTCTAAAAAATTACAGATCCAGAGTACAAATTGAATCAAGTGCAGCATCAACGCAAGTCTCCAAACAACACAAATACTCAACTAAATCCGAAGAAGAGGCTTTCACCAAAATCCAGTCCAGTTCGGAGGCCTCGAGGCGATACCAAAAAGTGCCGCAAAGTAAGTTTCGCGAAGAGATTATGAAAGTCATGTGTATAGAAAATGAAGAATTATGCGTGCTTTTTATTACTTGCGGGTGTACAATATCTCTCACCGCTGCGCTTTTAGTCTCAACAGCTCTTAACAGATGAATATTATTTAACTAAACAATCCATCACAAAACGAGTCATGACTTCGGACTCAGCTCTTGCCACAGCTGCCCCTTATCTAGTGAAACGAAGACGAAATAAACCGAATCCGAATCAAACGCAAGGAGAATTTATTTCCAGTTGCTCGTCGTCGTCATCATCGCATTATCTTCAAACCCATCGTGAAAAGTACTATTATGTCAGTAGTAATGATAAAAAGTCTTTTTAAAGTCAACGGAACTATTTTCGATATAATTAAGGAAGAGAAATCATTAGCAAACTGTCTTTACTTGTTCTCCAAAGGAGCGATTGAAAGTAGCGTAATAATAATAAGTGTGCATGAGTATACAAAAAGTAGGTCGCATTACTGGCTGCTCTGACAGAAGAGATAAAAAAAAGGTTATTTCTGTCATTGTTGCATTTACACAAACAAAACAAATATTACACTGATAAACGAGTGCAAGCCATTCTAGAAAAAAAATCATTAATTTTTGTTTTTAAGGAAATGGCATCATTATCCTTACGAACACTTTCTTACTTCTTTCTAGCTTTTTCTTTTTTAAAAAAAAATATCAAATCATTTCTTGCGTGGTACTTCATTATTAAAAACTAAACATAGTTCACAAGCAAAAAATACACTTTTTTATTTGACCCGGTTCATTTCATAAAAATACCTAAGGGTATGCACGGCTTTAAAAAATGCAGTTCTCACACTGAATTTGATTGAGACAAAGTATCATTTTCGTGCAAACTCCATAAATAAACGCAGATCTAAAAAAATGTAATTCCAAAATGCATTGTTCCTTGAAATGTTACATTGCGCAGTTGCAATCATGTTTTCTCCCATACAACCCTTCAACAATACAAATTGCTCACTCGTTTAATTATTTTGCTTCCAATTAATTCTTCTTGACTTCTATCTCATCAACAGCAAACTGCCAAAGCTTAAACCAGAAAGTGTCATCTTGTCATTTAATAAACGTTCATTACAATCGTACGCTGCTATTTGATACAATGTTTTTAAGAATTACTATCATCGTGTAGCAATAATTGTATGGTTCTGATATTGGTTCTGATATGGTCTTGCTAGATACTCCCACACATTCACGCAGCAAAGGTATTGTGAAGATCAAAAAATCTTCCTCCGTCTGCTCCTTTATGCTAATGGAATGTGAGACTCAAACGATGAGAAAGAATTGAGTGCGTTTGTACTTTGTAGTATTGGCAAATGAAGTAATTAATTGAGGTCCACTGCACGGCTCGTTTGATTGTGCTGTATTCTGGGCACCTTCACCCTTGCAAATCCTAGCGATAGTAAAAGAATTGGCCGTATCTGCATAGTTTATTGTTGATGATGTGAAAAATTAGCAAGAACAAGGTGGTGTGGATTAGATAATTAGGGAGCATGAATTAATTACAAGAAAATTGCTAGTTGGTGACTGCTCACTATCATAAAATGTCTGGGATGCTGGTAAGGGATTAAAAGGTTTGACTTTTCTGTCCTTATGATAAATGTCAGGAGGAGTTAGGACAACTGATGGATTACAACAACAGCCACCAAGCAGATAGCAAAGCGGGTGTGTAAATCATCTTGTCCTTTTAAAGACGATAGTTTTTTGGTCATCCCATGTTGATTGCTTTGAAGTGCAAATGAGGGACGAGTCAGGCATCAAAGTGGAGAAGCTAGTTGGAAACAATTAGACTCTCGACAGATTGATGGAGATGAAGATGAACTGGTTGATAATGCTACGTTTGTGGATCTCATTTTACATCATTTTTTACATGATTTCAACAAGACGTAGGGTCCTTTTCGTATCAATATAAATATTTTTTTGTAATCTCCTTTGTCTAAAGAATGTCACCTGACATCTGAGAACGAAGCAGTTTATCAAAGAGCCGGCAAGTACCCTTTCGCAATACGCGAACAATCAACATTCTTAACTTACTTAGGCAAATCTTGAAGATCAAGTAGGTCCATGAGAGTCGTTTCAAAATACAGTAGTGAATAGAATGTGCGCAGTTTTTCCTCGCACGTGTCATGGTCAGCAGGAAGCAGATTAAAAGTAGCATGTATGCCATGCATTTTGCAAAGAGTGCACTTTAATGTCTTCAGTTCTTTTTATTATGCAAATCTGGGATCATCAAGTCACTTGCTTCTTTTAAGCAGTAAGCTGATAAGGATTCAAAGTCACGTTGTCCACGTATGTCTTTACTTTATAGACAGCTACTCCAATGCGTGTTGAGCCCATTCCATATTATGCCCCAATTAATTTCCTCACATTTCACTCCTTTATTCATGTGTATTATACTCTGCTCTCCTAACCTTCCTTTTCCATCAAGGAGATTTAGCCATTTTTTGTTGGAAGCTCTACAAAATTGATATTTCGGGAACTGTAATAATAGTGCACTTTTTGCAGCTTGGCGACCTCCTTCATATTATGACTGCATGCGAGGAAGGCTTGTCCATCAAAAAACTATCACAAGAAAAAAATGAGTGGATTGGGATAGGAAACTGGAAAGATGGCTTTGCATTGGTGATTGTGGTCTTTCGACATGCAGTTGCCTTCTGATACGCTAACAAAGAACTGCTTTGCGGTTTCGCGTACACTAATCCAGAAAGGCAACCTGCACTGAATAGTAGTATTTTATTGAAAAAGTTGAATTAGTAATGAAATGCTATCCAGTTTCGCAAAATTCATATGTAGGACTTGGCACTCTAGATGCCAATTTTCAAACAATGCTAAAAAAATGAACAGCTTTGAATTGTCATGATCTTTAATGAAAAGTGAGACTTTGGAATAGATTTTTTTAGAGTAAGGTAGCTATTGTGTGGATGACTCAAATGCATACGGAAGGAAAACCAGTATTTTACGTTTTGAATAAATGCGGTCATTTGTAGCAATATAGAGCATGCATAGTTCATGCAATTTTACTTTTTATTATTAGTTTTTAGAGGTTTTCGCGTACTTTTATTGATATAGTGGTACTTCAAGTAGCGTAGTTGTTAGGTACAGATTAAAATAGGTTTTAAGTGCTCTAAGTATAGTTCATTAAGTGACTTTTATGAATTATGTGTGGGGTACCCTGTAACGAATGCCCAGTAATGAATCGTGATATCGATGTAATAAATAAGTCCTTTCAAAGTGTTTTTTACGTTTTCGGCCAACTCTTTTTGCTTTTTATCATGGCGAGTATATAAAAGACAGCAAAACCAGAATCAAATGATACAGTACAAAAAATCTGATTCTTTAATTTTTTTGCAGTGTTACTTTTTCCTTCTCGTCCGTTCAGTGCATTTCCCCCTTTTGCTGCATTTTAATTGTACGAATAAGCATTTTTCAAGTCAGTTTTATTTGGAGTTGGCCCTCAAACGTCATAAAAAATCAAAGGCTAATTACGAAACTACGGATAATAGCAGTGTTCTTTTAGACTGAAAGAAAGAAATGAAAATCTTTTTTCATCTCCCGCTTAAAGTAAATCATGTAGAGATAGACATGTAAATATACAGATTTTTGTCTGATGGTATTTTATAACAAATGATCTGGTTTACGTGTACGAGCGAACATTACATTTTTTATGCTTCAATTAAGGCACTAAGCACTTTCTTCGACTATGCCTTCTTGCATGCCAAAACTTATGTTTTAGCCAAAAAAAACGCATCATGGTACAGAGTCAGCGAAATTTTAGATGAGAAGAAAAGATACAGAGTACGTCTGTTTTCAAAAAATAATAATAATCTTTTTTTAAAAAAGATAAAGAGACAATCAGGACTTCTCTTTCTCATTTCCTTACTTTGGCTGATGAATTTTCTCAATTGTAAAACATAGTATTTGCCTTCAGTTTTT